>JAOTQM010000256.1:195000-257500 GCA_026939265.1 Oreonectes daqikongensis | reverse complement strand
TTCATGTGCTTCAGTACACACTGGTGTTGAAGGGAAAACATCAAAGTCAATGTAACGTACAGTTTCTGCGTTCGTTCGTTCATTCAGTCAGTGATCTCCGAGTGTTTGAGTCACATCTCTTTCTGTCTGGCAGATCTCACAGTGTTTCCACATAAAGAGCAGAACTCCTTCTATAATCTTCAGCCAAATACTAAATACACTCTTTATATTTATGGACAAACAACCTCGGGGAACTTCTCAAAGGCCAGTTTACATGTGAACACACCTCTTCTGGGTAAAAACCATCACACTTTCTCATTTATAAAACCTGAATGTTTGTTTTTAACAATAAAGTTGGTCGCTGACACACAAGCTTTTGTTCATTTTAACGCTTTATTATTAACATTCACTGTGTTTTATAAGAATATTCATATTTAATTCACAGATTATGATGACATCATAAAATATTGTGTTCCACTGGTTCTCCTGGTTCTTGGCTTTGGAATCGTCTCTGTTTTAACAAAGACAGTGTAAGCATTGATGTCATGATGATTGACATGAGGAATGTGCTGATTTCAGATGGTTTTTTCAGTGGTTATTTTCACCTCACACACAGATGTAAAGAATATTTCTGTCCAAACATTGCTAACCCGGGTTACAGTCTGATAGGACACTGGCTCCTCAACGCTCCATTTCAGGTTCATATCATCATTTCATCTTTCTGTTTGTCTTACATTATATCTGCAGTAAAATACCATGTTTCCATCTGTTTATTATCTTTTCACAGAGTAACAGAAAGATGTGTGTGCTGAGGCTGGAAAATGATTTCACCAAGAACATCATCCGAGTCGAGCGGCGCGTGTCTTCGGTTGAAGATGACGAAGATGTGAAGATGTCCAGTGAAGGTACAGATGAGTCTACATCAGATTATGTAGAAACCAGCGTCAGTCCACCGGATTTACCCATAATAACATCTGATCTGGATTATGTGCACAGTTCTCTGTGAGACCTCCGGCTGAACGGTGATAAACTCCACTGGACTCATATCATATCATTCATGTGTCTGATGTGTAGAAACCTCACACGGACTGAAGATCTAAATGACAGTATTGTGTTTTTATCTAACCACTGTGTTTTCTGTTTGCAATGATGTAAATCATATTAAATACGCTTTATTGTTTCCTAAACTCCCTTTGGATAAAAGCATCTGCTAAATGTAAATGTGAATACAAATGAATTAATATTTCATATTTCATTTTTTCCATCTAAGCAATAGTAGTTCAGATTTCATCTGTATATTAACTTCATGCCACAATGTAATTGAAAATCACTACACAGTGCCTGTGATTCGAGCAGCTGAAATGCTTCTATGGTTTCTTAAATGGATGTGTGTTCATGTGTTCAGAGGTTCGAGTTGAAGCCCGTCCAGTGTTTGATCAGGTAGTGAGCGATGGCTTGTTTGGGTGGAAGGTTGAACACTGCGTGTTTGTCTTTCACCAGCGCGCTGATCACCTGAACAACACAAGACGTTATGAGCAGAATCATCAAACAGAACCTAAAGCACATCAGTGAATCTATACATGAACCTGTTCTCGTGTGAACCAGCGAGCTTCTTCGATTTCATTTTCATCTACTTTGATGTCACTTGTCAGAGCCACACAGTGACAGCCAATCATCAGACAGGACGGCATGGGCCACGCCTGACACGTCTGATACTGAACCGGACCCACCAGAACACCGCTCTCCTCCAGAACCTCTCTCCTTACGGCAGCTTCAACCGGCTCTCCTGATCAACACACACACACACACACAACTTTCTTTCTTCTTCACAACACAACACAACATATTTTGAAGAACGCCATTGACTTCCATTGTAGGAACACAAAACCACTGACACATTTCTCAAAATATCTTCTGTTGTGTTTCACTGAAGAGAAGAGGGAGAACTTTTGACTGAATCTGAATGTCACTACATTAGAAGTCAATGGCTCTCTAGTGTAGACATTTATATCGCCAGACGTGAGGCTTTGATTTCAGATACCTGCTTCTACAAATCCAGCGAGACACGAGAACATTCCGGAAGGAAAACTCTTCTTGCGTCCCAGGAGACATTGATTCCCGTCCGCGTGGATCACTAACATGATGACGACAGGATCTGCGGGACAGATGAGATGAGCGTGAGCGATCATGTTCCCCGTCTGAGCACTAATTGAGCGTTTACTTGCCAACTCTGGGATAGCAGGTGTTGTGGACGCCCTGGAGACTTCTGCAGCCTGCTCTCAAACAGGTCCTCTTGTAACCTCCCTCTTCTACTTGAGTTTTGCTTCCACACGTCGGACAAAAGCTGTATCTGGCGTGCCACGCGAGGACGGCGCGCGCTTGCGCGATGACGCCTGTGTGTGTGTAAAAAGCATTATTACACACTGTGTGTGTGTGTGTGTGTGTGTCTGTGATTGACAGTAAAGACTCCTGCTGTCGCTAAGGTGTTCCGAGTGGTTGCTAGGGTGTCACCTGCATCATTGTCGCTCAGCAGCAGGAGTCCAGGCATCGGCCCCTTGAGAAAGAAACTGTTCTCTGGATCTTTTGCTGTAAGGAGTTTTGTGGGATCATCTTCAGTGTTAAGAGCGAACCAGGTGACCAGCTCGCCTCCTTCTGTCTCTTGCTTCTCAGCTCCCAAGAAGATCACCACAGCATCACTGCGTCTCAACAGCGCCTCCACAGAGCTGGCTTTCAGCTTACACAGTCTCACGTCTTCTGCTCGCCGCGACACCAGAGGATTCAGATTGTGAAAGAGAATAAAAACGGCGTGTGGAGACGATCGCTGTGCAGCGAGCCACTCTGAATCTGTCCGTTTCTCACTCATTCTGTTAAGAATCTCTCTGTTAAAGTAGATATCCGGCTCTTCGGTCTCTCTTTCGGGCAAAACGTGATGAACGTCACCGTCCCAGCTGCTGGACAACAAACGGGCGATGTGTCTGTGACCCCAGAACAGAGCCACGTCTCGAGCCGTCTGACCTGACCTGTTTGTTGCGGTTGTGTCACACCTGTAACAGGTAAAGATGATGATGTCATTATATGATCATGTGGTTTGATACATAAGGTGTCGTTCAGGACGGCTATGATGTCTGTGCGTCACCCTTTAGACAGTAAGAGTTTTGTCAGCTCATAGTGGCCGTGTCTGGCTGCGAGCATCAGAGCGGTCCAGCCCGTCTCTCCTCTCTGATCCATCAGCTCACTGGACTGAGACATCAGGACACAAACTTTCTCCACGTCTCCTCTGGATGAATGGTCCAGAAACTCTTTCACCCGCTCAGCTTCAATGCTGCTCATCCTCTACACATCCTCAGAGTTAAGCAATGGACATTTAATGACATCAGTTACTTCAAAATACTAGAAATCAGTCATACAATTTTTTTGACATTCATTCGTTTAATGGGTCACACGAATGTGTACTTGATATAAAAGTGCAGTTATACATGCAAATACACTTAAACAACATATCCTGTCTTAATGTACACAATAGCTGTATACATTATTCTTATGTAAGTACGTTTTTTTATTTACACACACTTAAAATAAAAAAGGTGTCGTTTTCTGATATAAAATTATAAAATAATTTGTTACACAAGTCACCTCATGTTTATCAATGATCGTGATTTTCAACTAGACATTACATGACGTCAACACGTAATGTATAATGCGTTTATCATTTCTTAATATATGCAGAAAATCCAGTAATTACTCACAATGTCAAGTGTATTTAATAACTTCTTCAGGTGGTGTAAAGTCTTGTTGTTATAATGTCGCGCGATGATGATGCGGTGAAGCGCTAGAGAGAGAGACACGCGCGCGCGGCCCCTAACGGAGAAGATCAGTCATTACACCCCATTATCACAGCCTTCAGTAAATATTACATTTACACGATTTCACTTGATCTAATGAGTCCTTAATCTATTAATACATTAAGTAGAAATGTGAAGAAAATAGAAATGTTTCTCCTGATTTTAAAACTTCTGAAAAGTTATAGATCATTATTTTTTACTTTTTATTTGTCATTTTAAACCAAATCTAGGATTATATAGCCTACATGTGTGTATATAATTTCTCCCTCTGTAAATAATGGCTATTGATCATGTTTGTTTTTGTTTACTTTTTAAACTTCATCAGTCAGCAAATTATTCATTAACAGAGAGATTGTAGGTCAGAACTCTGAACAGCAGGAGATCAGATGAGACGAACATCACAGAAACATTCTGATGGACAAACATTTCACATCTGAAGATTCATTTCAGTGTAAAAGCAGAAGAGATGAAGCTCGACCCATGTGTTCTGTACCACCACACCAACAGCTCACAGACTCACCGCTTTTACTACGGTACGCTTGTGCTTTTACCACCATTCACTGAAAAACATGAAATGCACCTGCATCATTATTTTGCTGTCATAAAGTAAAGCTGATGTTGTTTACTATGCTGTGCTTTCATTTAGAAAATTATATACATTTTTCTAATATTGTGTAATATATTGTGTAGAGACAGGGAGCGAGTGTGTTTGCACAATGTGCTGAAAGGACTTTGTCTCGTGTCTGTTGTTGGCAAACATAATGAATCAAACAAACAAACAAACAAATCAACATTTTCAGAATTCAACACACATTCTGAACACATTTCTAGTGTTGCTGTTAAAGGATTGTGTGTGTTTTTCCAGCATGAAGTTCTGTGTGCTGAGAGACTCTTGTTTCAGTAACACTAAACCTCAAGTGCTTTACCACAACCACACCAGCTCACATTAAATACTGTGTGTGTGTGTGTGTGTGTGTGTGCGTGTGCGTGTGCGTGTCCGTGTAGATACAGGTAGAATATGAACAGCTCAGGTGAGACGCTACAGATGATCTTGATGTGAAATGAAGCAAACAGAAATAGACACAAGTTTCTATAAGAACACATTGACTAGAGATGTTTGTACAGTTGTGAGGATATTAAGATCTGCGTCTTTCACAGGCTGAGCAGTTGTTTTTCAAGGTAACGTGAGATGTTTGTCTCGGCTTCTATTGTTCGCTTGTACATTTCTGACTTTTTTTTACTGCTTTTTACCATCAGTACGGTTGCGTATGTTTTCTGAAATGCCATAATAAAACAGTGTTTGTTTACACAGCCAGTATGGTTCTACACTTGTGTTTTTAAGGGAATATACTGAAAACGATGAAGAAGAGGAAGGCAGCAGTATGACGCGACCGGACGCTTTTATTTCTCTGCACGCTGAGAGCGACGTCTCTGCCAGGAGAAGAAAAACAGCCCTCGTCAGGTGAACTTTATATTGATTCAAATGAATCATGTACTCACTGAATCACACAATGATTCACTCCAGACACATGTGACTGTGTTTTAGGTCCAAGACTTTAGATCCTTCATTACTTCTGCAAGTCCAGAGTGACTCTGAATTAAAGTGTGAACGCAGAAAACCGCAGTCGTATCAGGTGATGAGTGAGCAGCTCGTGATGATATAATACATCATACAATCTTTATATTCGATCTAATGATCTTATATTATATTTTAGTTTCTGCGGACAAATTCCCAGTACCACAAAGTTTTCAAAGACATAAGAGAAGATGAAGAACTGCGACAGAGTACGTTCACACGGTTTCATGATCTCATGAATATTAGACTGAGTGTAAATACAGTAAACGTGTGTGTGCGTGTGTGTGTGCGTGTGCGTGCGTGTGTGTGTGTGTGTGTTTAGGTTACACGTGTGCTTTACAGAAAGATATTCTGTACCAAGGCAGACTGTTTGTGTCTGATAACTGGATTTGTTTCCATTCGAAGGTTTTTGGAAAAGACACGAAGGTAAGAAAGAGTCCAGAGTGCATCTGAATGCTGTTATATTTCAGATTTAATATGGTCTCTGTTTTTCCTTCAGATTGCAATTCCTGTAACTTCTGTGACGGTCATCAAGAAAACGAATACGGCCATCTTAGTGCCAAACGCACTTGTCATATCTACAGCGCACGAGCGAGTAAAGAGACATTTCAAGAGTTTGGGAATGTGATCACGAGTCTGAAATGTGTTTTTCTAACCGCTAACTGCCGTATGATTTTTGCAGCACGTGTTTGTGTCGTTTCTGTCTCGAGACACCACTTTCAAGGTGTTGATGTCAGTTTGTCCTCATCTGGTTGTAAGTGTTTGAGGAAAATCCTATTGGAGTTCAGTGGTGTGTTTGATTCCGTGATGATATGACTGAATGTTGTGTTTTTACAGGAGAAGAGTCCGGGTTTCAGTCAGATTCCAGCACAGAGTCTGAGGCGTCACCCGGTCACAGTGAGAGCATCGCTTCTCTCTTTCTCTTCATGTGTGTTTATAGATTATTTATCTACACATGGCTGCTGTGATGTTCTTGTGCAGGATTTCTCAGCTGATCTCTCTGATCTGGACGGTCCACATCATCATCATCATCATCATCATCATCATCACACTGACGACAGCAGCGCTTCAGAATCTCCAGAGTTTGACAAAAGTCCACGTGTGTATCTGACGTCACTTTACTGCCGTTTTCGGCTCTTTATTTTACTCAGAGACGTTTGCACTTCTGTCTCAACATTCACAGAATTCCCCAAACGCTCTAAACGGAAAGACGAAGTGGATTCTCAGCCACAGCAGGCTGACACAAACCTGACATGTAAAGGTAAAAGATCTTCAGTGGTGTTGTGAAGAAAAGCTGCTGTGTTTTTGTGTCATGAGCGTTTCGCTTTATGTGTTTCAGGATCAGCGGAGGTCACGAAGACACCGAGAGCAGTTTCATTCTCATTTAACACACTTGTGTTAGTCTATCTGTCTCTGTAAGTCGCACACTTCCGTCATACAGACACGTTTACTTCACAAGATTCACTGCCGTGTGTCTCTTCTCGCAGGGTTTGTGTGTTGCTTTTATCATCATGTTACATGGCCTTTAAGATCGTGTCTCTGGAGGAACGTCTGACCTCGCTGGCCTCCTTAGACTTTCCTCATAAAGGGTAAAAATCAGTAAAAATGTGCTTTTATTGTTCTCATGACACGAAAACATCACCAAACTACATCTGTACGTTAATCTTATTTCACATGATTTCAGAGATGAATATGTGGGAGATCCAGATGAGATTTCCTCTGTGATTTCCTCAAGTCTGCTCAAGTTGGAGAAGGTTTGTTTGTGACAGAAACTGATGTTTGTTAGCAGATGAACTTCACAGACTGCCTGAAGTGTTTATGAGGAGAAAATCATTAACAGATGATCAAGTTAAATGATTATTGACTCAATCCTGTTCTTTCAGATCCACAGAAATCTGCAGAAACTTCTGGAGACTCTGTCTGATGTGTGACAGCGTGAATAAAAACATCACAGATCTCACTATTGAGATAAACTGATATCACTGAACACCAGCAGCTGAATATGATCAGATATGAATGTGTTGATGTAGATGTTATGAGCTCACATATGTGATCTGATCTGATCTAATGTGATGATGTGACGTGTGATTCCTGTCAATGACTTCTGAACAATGTGTGAGACAGATGAACACTTATACATTTAATTGCCATATGAAAAATAAAGGCAATATTTTGTTAATGTTGTGTGCTGTAAAACACAATGTTCTTTGAGTGTGACGATGTCTTTGTGTTTGGCATTGTGAGGGCTCAGTCTGTGAAAGAGCTGCTTGTTTTATATGCTAATGTCGTCGCTGCTCTCCACAGAAATCCATTGTTTTCTCTCTCATCTGGAATGAGTGCCAGTTTGATGTTTTTATACGTGTACGACAAAAGCAAATGACGATAAACATCTTATAAAGATATAACATCGAGAGAAAAGCGAAACAACGAGATATTCTGCGCGCAATTACGCGCTGCCCAAACATCACCAACAAAATCTATTTTCTATTTATTTCACGTGGAGCCGTGAAGATTACTAAAGTTTAGAATCTATTGATTTGATATTTTACAAAACAATCAAACCTTGACCTGCTGTACACGAACACAATGAATGTGGAGTTGAAACGCTCCTTTCAAGCGGTGCCAAGTGGAGATCACGAGTGTCGTTACGTCCATCCTCTCGCTTCAAACTCAATATAGCGTCGTTACGTTCAGACTCATTCATGGATGCGTTGAGCGCGTGATCAGAACTCTGTGGTTCTCCTGATCTTCATCATGTCCGATCAGCCCTCATCTCCTCCGGCAGGACAGAAATCCGCCCTCAGGGTCACGGGCTCGTCTGAGAGCAGGTTTCAGGTGGATCCGGTGTCGGAGGGCTCGCGCTCTTCGGCCGGTGAGGAGGCGAAGGGCAGATTCCGGGTGGTGAACTTCCTCAGCCCGACTGATGGAGCTCCTGACGCGGGTGTGAACGGAGACACGGTGAGAAGTGAAGCCAGTCTCCACTCGTCTACTGGAGGTCTCAGTCATTTCTCAGACACTCACAGCAGCACATATTACCTGCGGACCTTTGGTCACAACACCATCGACGCGGTGCCGAACATCGACTTCTACCGGCAGACAGAAGCGCCGCTGGGAGAGAAACTCATCCGACCGTCACTGTCTGAACTACACGACGAGCTCGACAAGGTGTGTGTGTGTGTGTGTGTGTGTGTGTGTGTGTGTGTGTGTCATGTCTTCTGTAACCTGAAGAGAAACATCACCTCACTGCTTACCTTGGTTTGATTCTCTAGAAAGTTTTGTTTTATTTAAACAGTACAAACACGTGGAAGATAATAAACTGTAAAATGTGTGATTTGGCATATTCTCATGGTATTCTCTGTCTGGTCAACTACATCTCTCACAACATTCAAACAACATCTTAAAACACAACTCTTCCTTGAAGACTTGACAAGTAAGTAAAAAAATCGCTTTGGAGAAAAGCATCTGCTAAATGGTTCAGATTTATTTCCATTAGACTGTTGTGTAGTGTTCTGTATACTTCTGTGATTTTACTGGAAATGTTAGAATTCACAAAAATATTGTACATTTAAACGTTTATTCTTTTAGAAGATGCTTTTATCCAATGCAACTTAAGAATCTGAAGCGGTTTATCAGAAGAGCAACAGTAAACCTGTTCCTGGTGTAAAGATGAAGCTCGATCTGTGCGGTTTTGTCCCTGTGAGGTTTTGTGTGTAGTTTAAGCATATGCACATATGTGTTAGCTTCTGCCCACACATCATACATTACACATGTTACTGCTCACATGACTGAAAGTTTAATGAAATGTGTGACATCAGAAAACGCACACGCGCACACGCACACACGCACACACGCACACACACACACACACACACACACACACACACAGGGTTGTTGTGAGACAATAGTGTCTGTCACACACACCCTCTGTGTGGTCCGCTGCAGTTCTGGATCACGTCACAATAGCTCAGTGTATTTGTCCTTTAGTGCTTCTGTATTGCTCAGATGTTTCTTCTTCACAGCTCAGGAAAGTTTTCACTTGTGTTTTATTTAAGTTTCTACTTAGTCTCAGATGTTTCTCTTAAAATTGTTATTAAAAGAGAATGAAATGAAAGGGAAGTTGTTGAAACACATGAAGAGTCTGGAGGTGTAAATGAATGTAGATTGTAGAAGTAAAATAATGTGGATTTGAGTAAATGTGATGAGAAATGTTTGAGATCTTCAATAATATTGACTTTTGATTGCAGACGAGACAAATCTGAGCTCAGTTTGAGACATTTCTTCTGAAAGACTTCTTTCTGACTCAGGAGAAATATGTGAGACACAGATGAGACTTAAGCAAAAGTTTTCTATTTGGTCATTTCATTTCAATGGTGTCTAGGAGTAATAATTGAGATATTAAAGAGATCTCACGTGTGATTTGTCTGTCGTATGTGATGATAAATTGTGTAAATGATAACTGTACGTGTATGAAGTGTAAGAGAAAGCTGTGTCATGACATGAATGTGTTGTGTCAGGAGCCGTTCGAGGATGGATTTCCCAGCGGTGAGGAGTTCACCACCACAGAGACTCTCACACAGAAAGATGCGTCAGATTCTAAAGGAGGAACGGTGAAGTTTGGATGGATTAAAGGAGTTCTGGTGAGTTTATGAACGCGAGTTATTGAAGGTTCACAGTCAGATGATTCATGTTTCAGGTTTGTCAAAGCCAAAGTCAAAGTCAGCTTTATTGTCAATTCTGCCACATGTACAGTACATACAAATGGAGGATTGAAATTGTGTTACTCTCAGACCCTATAGGTGCATACAGATAACATAGAATAAACATATGTCAAAAAAATATATCAAATTACAGATAAAGTCATTTGTGTGCGCAGATCAGATGTATGTTGAACATTTGGGGTGTGATGCTGTTCATCAGGATGTCGTGGATTGTGGGTCAGGCCGGGATCGGTCAGTATCTCATCTGATCTCTGTTGTGATGTTTGTTTAGATGTGTTGTGCGATTGTTCTCGGGTTGTTTGTGTGCAGCTCTGTCGTGTGCCATCGTTCTCATGGCCATAGTCGTGACATCCATCACCGGCCTGTCCACGTCAGCGATAGCCACTAATGGTTTTGTTCGTGGAGGTAAACACATGCAGATTATTTCACTGTAAGTGTGACCGTCAGATTGTTCACTCGTTGTGTGTTTTATTTGTAGGTGGAGCTTATTATCTGATCTCCAGGAGTTTGGGTCCAGAGTTTGGAGGATCTATCGGTCTGATCTTTGCCTTCGCAAACGCTGTGGCTGTGGCCATGTATGTTGTGGGTTTCGCTGAGACGGTGGTTGAACTTCTGGATGTGAGTGGAACATGATGATGATTGTGTTGTTGTTCATACAGATGTGATGTGATGTTGTGTTATTGTTGTCATTGTGTGTCAGAGCATAGATGCTCTTATGACAGACGAGATTAATGACATCAGGATTGTGGGAACGCTCACGGTTATTTTACTGTTGGGAATCTCTGTCGCTGGGATGGAGTGGGAAGCAAAGGTCAGTATATAAACTCAATACTGAACATGTGTTTGATTCTTTCATCTGTCACATGTGTGTTCTGTTGTGTTACAGGCTCAGATTGTGTTACTGATCATTCTTCTGGCGGCCATTTTCAACTACTTCATTGGATCCTTCATTTCCTTAGAATCAAAGAAACCCGAAGGCTTCTTCGGCTATAATGGTGGATCCTCTTGTTTTTCTCTTTTGTTCAGGATGAAGTGTTTGATGAAGACATATTTCTCATGTTTGATGTCTCTTTACAGCTGCTATAATGATGGAGAACATGGGTCCAGACTTCAGAGATGAAGAAACGTTCTTCTCTGTCTTTGCCATCTTCTTCCCGGCTGCTACAGGAATCTTAGCAGGTGCCAATATCTCCGGAGACCTGACGGTGAGATTCATTCACTCTCACTGGTATTATTTTGAGTGGGTAATACTTGTTCTCACTGGATTTTGGATGTGTTCAGGATCCACAGTCGGCGATTCCCAAAGGAACCCTGCTGGCCATCCTCATCACTGGAGTCGTGTACATCGCTGTTGCCATCTCGAACGGTAAAGAGAGCTTTACTGCTGTGTGTGTTGACTGACAGATGAGAGATGTTGTGAGGAGTTTGTGTGTGTTTTCAGGCTCTTGTATTGTCAGAGACGCTACAGGAGATGATAATGACACTATGGTTGGTTCACTGGAGAACTGCACAGACGCCGCCTGCACGCTGGGTTATGATTTCTCCATCTGTAAAGAGGGAGGATGCCAGTATGGACTTCAGAATGACTTTCAGGTATCTGACATCATATCAATCTATAGATCCAGACAACTCACTTAGAATGAGACTGACTGACATGTAAAGCGACCAAACGCAGTAGAGTTTTTGTGAAAAGCTGATATTGACATAATAGAGCTAAAAGAGTAGAAATGATTCCTGTCTTGTTGCAGAAGCCAGAAAAAAACATCCAGATTCTAAACATCCAAATTGTGTTTAGAAAAACGGTATTGCTCACAAGTTTCTCGTTCATAACTCATGAGATTTGATTAAGTTCATTTAAATATCTCATTTTTCTCAGATTGTTCAGGAGAAATCAAAAGAGAATGAAATGAGAGTGTAAGTGTTGAAACACATGGAGGTGTAAATGTCTCTAATGGAGAAATATGTGAGACAAAAGATTAATGTCATAGATGTCTGGGATGGTTTATTTTATAAGGTGATGAGTTTGGTGTCTGGGTTTGGTCCTCTCATCACTGCTGGGATTTTCTCTGCTACTCTCTCATCTGCTCTGGCTTCACTGGTCAGCGCTCCTAAAGTATTCCAGGTGAGATCTTCACTTCATCATCTGTGACGTTTCTTTGATGAGTATATCTTTATAATAACCCTGTATATCTTTGCTCAGTTTTCATGCTGTCGTGTTTGTTTCTTAAGGCTTTATGTCGAGATAACATCTACCCTGGACTGCACGTGTTTGCAAAGGGTTACGGGAAAAACAACGAGCCGCTGCGAGCGTACGTGCTCACGTTCATCATCGGCCTGGCCTTCATTCTGATCGGTACATCACACATTACTGTTTATAAACTATAAACATGTGTTCTGTTAGTGTTTACAGTGTTATATTCTGACCTGTTGAATGTGTTTGTTTTTCAGCGCAGTTAAACATCATCGCTCCCATCATCTCTAACTTCTTCTTGGCTTCTTACGCTTTAATCAACTTCTCCGTGTTTCACGCGTCGCTTGCAAACTCTCCAGGCAAGTGTCACATCCGTCCATCATGATCTGAATTCAGTAATTCAAGCACATTACAGGAGTTCTGTCTATAAAATAACCGGGAATATTATTAGAAGTATTGCTAGAGTCACACTAGACTTTCAGACCGCTGCGTATATCTTCCTAAAACTTGAGTTCTGGTTTGCATTGTTCACAGTGTGACTGTGTGTCTGTAATGCTTTTGATCTTTAACAGGATGGCGTCCGAGTTTTAAATACTACAATAAATGGGTGTCATTATCTGGAGCGGTGCTGTGCTGTGTGGTGATGTTTGTGATAAACTGGTGGGCCGCTCTGTTCACCAACGTCATCGTCCTGGCGCTCTACATATACGTCAGCTATAAGAAACCTGGTAAAACCTAGACAACCCTTGAGATGCTGTGAATCCCACAGATTCAGGACAGTAATATAAGTGTTTGTTCTGTAGATGTGAACTGGGGTTCATCTACACAAGCGCTGATGTATAATCAAGCTTTATCTCACTGTCTGCATCTCACCGGAGTCGAGGACCACATCAAGAACTTCAGGTGATACGTTCATAAAAAACATCTGTTTCATTACGTGTCACGTTTCTTCTGGATACTGTCAAACACATGTTTATATTTTCAGACCTCAGTGTCTCATCATGAGCGGGGATCCAAACTCCAGACCAGCGCTGGTGTATCTCGTGCACGCCTTCACCAAGAACGTGGGCTTGATGATCTGCGGTCACGTGCGCACGGTATGTAGCACTAGAAAGTGTTTGTTTAAATATTATAATGTGCAAACAATAAAGCGTTTGTGCTTGTGTTCTCAAAGGGTTACCGTAGACCAAACCATAAAGAGATGATGAATGAGCAGGTCCGCTATCAGCGCTGGCTCCTGAAGACACAAATCAAAGCTTTCTACACACCTGTGTTTGCTGAAGATCTCAGACAGGGAGCTCAGTATCTTCTACAGGTCATCATGATGTTGACATACAGAGACGTCGGCGTTACATCGGTGTCACGTGTTGACTGTTGTTTTGTTGTGAATTCACAGACGACTGGTTTGGGTCGACTGAAACCCAACACACTTGTATTTGGATTTAAGAACAACTGGAGAGATGGTGAAATGAAGGATGTTGAAACATACATCAACACCATCCAGTGAGTTTCAGTTCCAGAACAGAAGAAGTGAGATGTTTGTGTGATCTGATCTCATGTGTGTGTTGGTGTTTTAGTGATGCGTTTGATCTGCAGTATGGTGTGGTTCTTCTCAGACTGAAGGAAGGTCTTGATATCTCTCACATTCAGGGTCAGGATGCTTTATGAACATTTGATCAGATAGAGATATGACACATAATGCTTGAACTCAGCTTGTGCTGGTCCTTCTGCAGATGAATTTCTGTCCACACATGAAAAAACTCCTGGAATGAAGGATCTGCTGGTGTCCATCAACATTAAAGACTTTGACAGCGATTCTTCGAAACCATCATCTAAAACCACCAGCTGTCAGAGCAGTCCTCTCATCTTCAGAGGTCACGGATGTTTCAGAAAGTCTAACTTTGTTTTCTTGCTTCAATTCCTAAGAAATATAAATTCTGTCTGTTTTGATACCAGACACAAAGAGTCGTCCTGCACATCTGAGTCCAGCAGACGAGAGACTTCTGACAGCCAGTCAACAGTTCAAGAAGAAACAACACAAAGGAACCATTGATGTTTGGTGGCTGTTTGATGATGGAGGTATTAAATGATGATTTATTATAAAATCATGTTTTTATAAGGTCATGTTTTGAACTCTTCATCTGCTGTTGTAGGCCTGACTCTTCTGATACCATATCTGCTGACCAACAAGAAGAAATGGAGAGACTGCAAGATCCGTGTGTTCATCGGAGGAAAGATAAACCGGATTGATCACGACCGCAGAGCGTGAGGAATATAAGCACCAAACATAAGCAAACATTTAAAAAAAAAGGCCCAGCAGATTCTGTATAAGTACAAAAATAAATGAGGTGTGTGGAGATCATCAGCTGTAATAGAAGTGAAGTCAAAAGCTTTGTTTCCTCACAGAATGGCTGCATTACTCAGTAAATTCAGGATCGACTTTTCAGACATCACCGTTCTTGGAGACATCAACACAAAGCCAAAGAAACACAAGTAAGTTTAGTTTGATCAGATGATGTTCAGCTTTGATGTCCAGTCGAGTTCACACATGTGTTTGAATCGTGTGTTCAGCAAGGAGATGTTTCAGAACATGATCGAGCCGTACCGACTGAAAGAAGATGACATGGAGCAAGAAGATGCTGAGAGACTGAAGACACAAGAACCCTGGAGAATCACTGATAATGAGCTCGAGCTCTACAGAGCAAAGGTCAATCATCATAATCTCACCCAAGATTGATTTCTTCTTCTTATATAAGAATCACACCTGAATGCTGTGAATATAATGTTTGAGCTTCAGCAGTTTTCAGAAAGATATTCTGTGGTTAAGATTGTAGTTCTTCCAGATGTCTCACCTGGTTCTGAATCTTTATTCTTCTTAGTCAAATCGTCAAATCCGGCTGAACGAGCTGTTGCAGGAACACTCGAGCACAGCAAACCTGATCGTCATGTAAGGATTCATAACACATTAAACACTTGACAGGTGACACGCGCAGGTCTGATTTCTGTCTGATCTGTTCACAGAACGATGCCGCTGGCCAGAAAGGGGACGGTGTCCAGCGCTCTCTACATGTCCTGGCTGGACACATTATCTAAAGATCTGCCTCCTATTCTTCTGGTCCGAGGAAACCATCAGAGCGTTCTCACCTTCTACTCTTGAACACAACATGATGCTACAATCATGACTTCTGTATATTGTCCAACACTCACGTTTATTATACTGTATATTCAGAGAGAAATGATCGGATATTTTGATGTAATGGTCATTTTAAACGGTTCAGTTATCTGTCATAATGCTGAGAGTTGACGTAGTTTTCCATTAAATTATTTCCTCCTGCAGTACAGCAGCTCCGAACAGTGTGAGATTACTAAAATCTGCATATGATGCCGGTGTGTGTCAGGTTTAGTGTTTTAGATCAGCGTTTAAACCTGTGAACAATCCACTAACACTTAATAAGATCTTACAGATGGTGAAAAGCAGGTGGTTGTTGTAAATTAATATTGTTGTAATATGTTGATTAATTCATGTTTCTAATGCTTTAACCCTAAAGATTCACTTTCAAGTGATTTTAATGATTATACTTTCTGGACAAAAGAGATGAATTTAGCTGAACGGTGAGCAGTTTGCATTAAATAAATAGCCTTTGTTTAAACAATATCACTTGTGTTTATCATGCTTTGCTATTGCATCAGAAGTTTTATGATGACGATTCCAAACAAACAATAATAGCTAAAATTTATAAGTAAAACAGAAAGACATCAGTCCAGTGTTAAAATGCTTCATACTGTATTGAATATATTGAGTTGAATATGATTTCTATTCCTCAAGAGTGTTTAACTGCATTTTTACACATGTTGATTCAAAAAGTGATTTTAGACTTTGAGATTCCCGTTAAACAATTTAGCAGCTCATCACTTAGTCTATAGAGCTCACATTAAATCGTCTTCCATTAGCACTCGTGTGTGTGATTAATACCCCCCCATCCACTTGATTTAGGATTCATCACCGTTTTCTGTCAGAAATCGTGTGTAGAGAATGTCAGTCAGTTCCTCCCTTCAACAGAGTATCAAGCCAAACGGAGTTGATCCATACGACAGCGGTGATGACTGGGAGATCGGTGTCGGGAATCTGATCATTGACTTGGACGCCGATTTGGAGAAAGACAGACGGAGATTAGAGATGAATCGCGTTTTGAGCGTTAAAAGCGCTGCGGAAGGTCGCGAGGAGCTCAAGTACAATTGCGCGAACGCAGGCGCCGTGTTTGACGGCCTGACGGGAGCGTCCGCGCAGCCCGCCGGTGAACACGGATATCTCTGCAAAGAACCCAAGAAATTCAAGCTGAAAAGACGGAGTTCCTCAAATGGCACTGACAAATTCCCGTCGCTGGAGATCGTGAGTGGAATTCCTAAAGTATGCGTCGCTAAACGACGGGAGGCTCAAGGACGCGCCGGAGAGACTTCTGACATGAATTCAGCACCACCGCAGGCGGACAGCAACCCCGACGCCAGCGACGCGAGCGCCACCGCGACCGCGCCGCACGCCAAAGCCAAAGACGGCAAGAAAGGGAAGAATCAGGGCAAAGGACTGAAACGAGAGAAAGATTGCACGAGAACGCGCAAAGACAAGGCCGGTGATGAATTTGGCCCGCTGTCAGAGAATGGATGCGCGTTCGGAGGGACGGAGAATCTCAGGGGCGGAATGGACGCGGCTATTGTTGAACACATTGATGACACGAGCACAGAAGAACACAGTCTGAAGACGGTAAGATGAAATCTGCCTTACACATCTTAATATGAGCTCGTGAGGAATACATGCCGTGAAATAAGTTATGATAATGATTCTGATGTATCGAGCCTTGAGATCGATACTGTTTATGAATTCAGTCATGTAGCCTAGTCCAGCTGAAAGCAAACTAATAATAATAATGTGATCATGTCAAGATCGTTCCTCGACGGGCAGGAATGTAAATAATCGTGTAGGTTGAGGTGGCGGTGGATGCGATCGATGTTTGTTATTATTATATAGGCTATGCAGGAAAGCTTTACGCGTTATGTGTCTCGTTTATGTGCTAAACGAAGAGATTCTTCTTAAACGAACACAAACATCCATCACACAGTGAATACATTTCACTCGCTTTCCAGTATGAAGTTAATGACATGTGATTTCTTTTGTTTGTCAGCCATTTCCTTTGTTAACACATACACTGTCCGATTCTTCACGTCTGTTGCTATTGGAGACCTGAGCAACATCATTTCCTCCGTTGTTTTTAACAAAGACATACAGTGTGTTTGACGCCGAGATGTTGTTCGTGTGTTATTTACAGTTTTAAAGATCGACAGAAGCTCCACCCCTTCAATGTTGGCCATTCTGTTCTATTGTCCCTGTAAGCTTACACAGATGTCTCCTTCATTTTAGCATGATGTCAGTGACATGTTGTTCAAATACACACCCATGATTTAAACATCAATACTTCCATGAGTTTATGTGCTTAACTGTTGGCCACTATTGAGGAAACATTGAAGGATATTTAACAGTCTCTGCATCCACATGCACACAATAAAACTGAGCAACAAGGAATCTGCTAACTGCATCCGTGTAACTCAACTGGTAGATCGTGCAGTGCCGAGGTTGTGGCTTCATTCCCAGGGGAAGCACACACTGCTCAAATCTCTGATCAATGAACACATACTTCAGCTTGTGTCGTGTTTGTGTCTCTCTGCAGCTCAGCGTTAAGACACGGTCGGTTGGAACTAACACACATGAAGCTGAGAAAGCTGTCGAGTCCAGCCACATGGAGCCATGTCGACCAGGAACAAGTGTCAATCTAGAGGGTTTCGTGTGGCACGAAACAGAAGAAGGTGAGAGCATGCCGTTCGTCCGTCATATGTGTGTAAAGATCCCTCATTTGTTTTCTATCTGACATGCGTCTGTGTCCTCATATTCAGATGTGAAGGGCGAGTTTTGACTGTGTTTTCAAAGCAGCTGTGAGACGGAGTCATTTGAAGGAAGAGAAGACACTGGTTGAATATTGATTAAGTGAATTAAAATTGCAGACCAGCATCTTCACTTCCATCACTGAGATCAAGCACAGAACGAGTCTGTTAAAAAATACAATAAAAACACCATTAACATGAGGCTGTGGCTCTAGTTGTTCATTGTAGGAATGTTTGCATTTTGTTTACATTTACCATATGATATGTTGATGTGTGCAGGTGTTATTCTGAATTATTTTTGATTTCAGGGGTTCTGGTTGTGAATGTCACATGGAGAAAAAAAACGTATGTAGGCACTCTGCTGGACTGCACCAAACATGACTGGGCTCCACCACGGTAGCACAATTTACACATTATCATCCACATTTCTTTAGGTCTGAGTTTGAGTTCAGATGCAGTCAGAATTAACCAGAGTTTGTTTCTGTTTTTATCTAGGTTTTGTGAGTCACCGATGAGCGATTCTGACATGCCTTGTGCAAGGGGACGTGGTAAACGCATGAGGCTGACCATACCAGAACAACCAGTCGGTGACCCGAGTCTTTCCAAGATACGAGGACTAACGCACAAGAGACGTGGCGTGGGAATCAGCAACAAAGGAAGACGAGGGAGTCTGAACCTCAGCGTCTGCAGATCACCCGGATACTACGCTGTGGATGACATCAAATCCAATCCACTCATTTGTGGGAAAAGAAAAGGCAAAGCCCCGGCCGATCTGGACCTGAGCTTGGTCTCAGAGGACATTAGGAATGGAAACGGGAAAAGGATACGAGCCAAGTCCAGGAGCGCTCCTTCCACCCCTCAGGGTAAATCTGACCCGGTGTTTCTCGATCAAGTTTGTGCATCCCCAATTCTGATAGACTGTCCTCATCCAAACTGCAACAAGAAGTATAAACACATCAATGGACTGCGGTATCACCAGTCACATGCTCACTTGAACAACGACAGCAAGCAAGAGTTTGAGGTGGAGAGTGAGGACAGACTCTCAGATTTTGAGGATTCTCTCAGCACCGTACCTTATGATTCTTCTGAGAACATTATGTCCAAGAAGCCGAGATCCATGTATAAACTCAACTCGGTTAGTTCTCCAAAGAGCAGAAAAGCATTGCTGAACAACGACAACGGTCCCGTGGCCAACGCTAAACTACGCAGGAACGTGACAAGTCAGGACGGATCTATAGATGATCTGAGCAACCTCCCACTCATTTCCAACATGTCTGTCGTGCTGGAGAACTGCCTCATTACGGATCGTAACACATCTGTGGAGATGCCTAAGCTTGAAGCAGAGGGTGTTATTGATAAGAGGGACATCTGTAGCAAATTTAAAAAAGAAAGTGGCTTCAATGAAAGATGTTCCGCTAAATCTAGAATCAACAGACTCATTACTACCACTGTCGCTCCACCAAAACTGACCGCTATTCCACCCGCTGCATTCTCTGCTAAAGTCCCAGAGGTTTCTTCCCATCAGGCCTCTCCAACCGTTGCTCTCACAAAAGCCAAGAACCTCTCACTGAAACCCATAAAGCCAAAACTGGATGCTATCGCACATGTTAACGTGGTCAATGCCACCACTGTCCTGAGCAAAGACAGTAAGCGAAAGGAAAAGCATAAATTAAAGGACAGGAGCTGTAAAGATCCACGGAGTCCTAAGACGGACCCGATGTACACAAAAATGGATGATGTGAAAAGTATAGGCAAAGACTTCCCTGTAAGCCTCCTGAAAGAGCATTTGAGCAAGCAGGACGTTGCAAACGGTCCGAGCGAAACGCAAGAAAGCCGCATGGCGAGCATCAGAGCAGAGGCTGACAAAGTTTACACTTTCTCTGACAACGCACCGAGTCCTTCCATTGGGAGCTCAGCGAGAATAGACGGTGGACCACTTACAAATGGAGACGGAGCCACAGCTAAAACAAACAGCCCGGCGTACTCTGACATATCAGACGCAACTGAGGACGGTGGATCCAACTCGAGATCCAGAAGAAACTCCACACAAGACCCAAACCCCAACGGCAACATCAATCCCAAAATTCCCTCAATGTGTACAGCTGTCACAGGTAAAGAATCTCATGCTCATGGATACGAATCGCACTGCATCCCAGGTTACATGCACTCCGGACAAGCGAATTCCACTTCGTTCCTTAAGGTGGCTTCGCCGTACGGCCGGACGAAGGATGATTTGAGAGATTTAGGTGAGGATATGAAAAGTTCTGAATCCTCCAGCCACTCACAGCTTCAGTATTCTGTGACAGAAACACACACAGCACTGGCTCAGTCCTTGTACTACGGACAGTACAGCCGCGGGGTTTCTATGGACCAGAAGGTTCTGATGATGCCCAGCAGCCACAGACAGCTCACTGAGTCCAGCTGTGAGGAACACGTACAGTATAACAAACAGAGCCGAGGTCAAGTGAGGCGTGGATCCGAGCAGAAAGAACGAACAAAAGACGAGCAAAAGCAATTCATGAGCTCTCCTCAGTCCATTCATAAGGGGCCAAACTCGACTGCTAAAATGAGCTGTGGAAAACCCGGATTTATCTACGCGGAGCTGGACAAGCAGCTGTCGTTTCCGCAGGGACAGGGAAAGCCGGCTCATATCGCAATGACTAAAGAACAAGGAGTTAACAAGGAGTCTGAAGACGCCAGTATGGAGAGTTCAAAATCAAACGTGGACACAAATTTAACATTTCTCAATGTAAGTTACTGATGTTACTTCTCATTTACTAAGGAAATGTTCTTTTAAAGACTTCTAGAAATGCCTTTGGTTAACCTTAACAGTCCAAAGCTTATTGTTGTTGGAAATGTGATCCTTAATCATCAAATTATCGAAATATCAAGATCTTTTGATGATTGAGATCATGTTGATTTGTAAGACGTTGCCATCCTTGTAAGGTTTATCATGAACGCTGTAAACACTACTGTTGCATAACGAAGGGCTTCCCTATAAACTGTGTAATTTCATTGGTTGTCAGACTATAAACTGTTTGACAGTGGATGTTCCTCTGGGTTTAGGCGTCAGAATCTCAGTCCTGGAGCCACTCTTATCAGTCCAAATATGTGAAGCAGCAGAATCAGGAGGTCAACAAGATCTCTGATGACACGAGTCTCAGTCCAGACAAGGGGAAAGACTGGCACGTTCCTCTAGAGCCAGAGTCCAGACTGGAGGGTGAACTTCAGAGCGTCAAGGGTGAGATGGCTGCTGAGGTCACAGAGGACAATAGCAGAGCGGACGGGGGCGACGTGTCTGAAGACCTGCAGACGGCACGAGGAGCCGTGTCACCGCCCCAACAGTCCTTCATCCAGTTTCAGCACTCCTACCCTTATTTACACCTGTGTGAGACGGGCAGCAATGCTTATAGTGTGATGTCTCCAGCTCTGGTGCACAATTACCCAGGTTAGTACTGAGTTGTTTACACTGTTTACACATTGTTTTACGGTCTGCTAGTAAACGTTTTCGTTCTAGGTTTCCATTACCCTCTGTATGGAAAAACAGCCGGGAGAGAAGATGCGGACGGAGCTCAAAGCAGCAAACCGGTGACAGATTCTCCAGCATTAGAACTTCTATCACATCCTCTCCTGCCATATCACGGCAAATCTCCTGTTGTACGTATCTCACGTATCTTAAAGACAAGTTCAGATCTATTCCCTCCTACAGGGTACAAAATGACACGAAATTCTGTATGTAAAACAAGTTCCTCCATTAACATACAGACACAGCAATAAACACATGTAATCTATCATGACACATACAGGAGTCATTTATGCACAAAGACTAAAGTCTAGTGAGCCAAACACTGACTCATTCATCCACATGCTGTCTTAGTCATTCAAGTGTGTTCATGCATTCTACATATTATTTCCTCATCAGCCCGGAGAGAGAGGATCTCCAGACCAAGAACGGGACACGGAACGGGAAAGAGAATCGGTTCCATTCGGTCGGCACCTCCAGACACATCATCTCACTCACCTGGGCATGAGTTACACTCTGGTGTCTGGACAGTATGACCCATTTCAGGGTGAAAAGGTCAAAAACAACTGAACTACAAACTATATTACAGTCAATATGACTGAAGACATGTTCCCGGTCTGATCATCTGTGTTTGTGATTCTGATGTAATAACCTCTTCTGCTGACATCACGGAGCGCTCTTACATTCACCCACCTGTCATATACAGTAAAGACAAACACGTTTCTGTTTCATTCAGAAATCACTGCAGAAGTAAAACAGGTTGAGGATGCCGTTTCATTTGCACTTTAAGTGTTAAGAGGGCAACGTAACGTGGTGAACGCTTGTTCTTTAAGGATGAAACTCAGCAGCTCTGCTCACAAACCAGCAAGAAACATCACCGCACACCTGAACCAGTGGTGAGACAATAAAATCACTACTGCAACAAAACTCACACAAACCATTGAAAGGCTCTGACATCATCTTTTTAAATCATGTGGAGAAACATTTCGTCGCCCTGCAGAAAATGATGTTTCTCATTGCCTCCGTATCTCATTTCTAACCAATGAATGTACTCACAGAGAAAGACTACAGCTCTATTTCAGTATGGTGACACGAGCTTCATGTAAACCTTCTGACCGTTGGATTTTGCCTATAAATGGCGACCTGATCTAGCTGTTTGTACGCACTTGCAGTATATTGTTGTGTAACCATAATATTGAATGTATTTGCTATTTCATCACCTCTATGTGGTCACGGACGGTTTGCAATAGATTCTAAGAGATTGTAAAGTGGTTTGATCTGCATTCACTTATTAACATGAATATACTGTTATTAACAGCCATTAATCTGTTGTATCGTATAAAGTGGATGTTAATCAACAGTTCATCTCTCAGTGCCATACAGTATTGTTGTGATGTATATAGATGTACAGACAGCCGCTATAATTAGCTTATGTACCTTTGTATTGAGTGCAATGTATGGTTGTCTGCTCACCTCACCTTTACAATGCCAGGCGTCATCCTTCTTTACTTTAATAGTGATTCATGACTGAATATGTTTACACGTGGAGAGAACGTTGGTGGTTGGTTGAGTTGTGTCATTAGGTTTCTTAATGTCAGCTATACCATCAAACTGCAATTGCTTTTTATACTGTCTCTGCCTTAACATGTTTGGCAATCCAAATAAAAAGTCAAGGTTGTTTTTACACGCTCATTGTGTTTAGCTGAAATGCATTTGAGGGATGTCATTCAAAATCTGTATGTGACTCTCTCTTCAGTGAAACACAACAGAAGATATTTCGAGAAATGTTTCGAGAAAGTGGTTTTGTGTTCATACAGTGGAAGTCAATGGAGTTCAGTGTAGTTTGGTGATCAATATTCTTCAAAATATCTTCTGTACGTGTCCTGTAGAAGAAAGATACTCATACAGATTTGACATGAAATGATGAAAAAAATGAATAAATGTTTTTTTAACATGTCCCTTACAAAAATGCAACACACTAACAACCATCAAAATGTGTTGCTATGAATAAAAATGTTTCAAAAGCACTTTTTTGTCATTATACACGATTGTACTGGTGGATAAAACCCAAAATAATATTCAATGGACAGCAACATGAACATATTAACATTTAAAGCACAATAATCTATAGCATCAGTCAGTTTACACATTTCATCAAGAACATATTTTAGAGACTCACCATCTCACTGTGTCTATAGAGTTTCTGTTTTTTATTCGCGCCTGCAGGGGGCGCGCGACCCGCCCGCCGCTGCTGCTGCTGCTTCCGGCGGAAGTGACACAGGCAGACAGTTACTGGAGTTGCTGTGGTTATTTGAACGGACGCGCTAAACACAAACGACAGATGAAGTCATAGTAAAATCATCATGAGAGTCTTTATTTAACTCACAGAAATGACATGGCGTCAAAATGTGACCCGCTGCTCATCGTTGTGTCCATATTGGAAGGTAACAGCGACTTTCATTCAGTTATTTAAAAAACAGTAACTCTATAACATCAGATCGGATGATCGCGAAATAATGATTGAATCATGCCTGTCACATCTGTCAGCATCTTAAAGTACCAAAGTAACACCATGATCTTCTCTAAATACACTGTTGTGTATTTGAAATGTAATGTCAGATGAAGAGCAATGTCTTGTCAGTCTGTTGTATTTTTGTGTATTTGCTTCACGAGTTTGTCATAATCTCAACATCAGTCACTTTTGTACTCGGTCTGTGTGTCATGTGATGCGTAATCTCACATAACAGTTGAAGGTCTGTAAAGCAATAACAGTTTGTTTTTGTTTATGTTTAATTTTGTGTGCCATGGGTCTGTGGATGTGGCGTGTGAGCCGATGATGATGCATATTGTCCCAAAGCTTGCAAATCTGTTTTCCTCCGTCACAGGTCATCAGTTTCCCAGAAGACCTCGGCACAGTCTGGTTGTGGAAGCTCGGTTTGATGGAGAAACTCTGTCCACAGATCCAGTAGAACACAAAGAGCAGCCGCAGTTCTGTACGGAGCTGGCCTGGGAGCTGGACCGGAAGACTCTTCACCAGCACAGGTGATCTGATCTCTGTTCATCTGATTTACATCTGTCATCTGTCAGTTGTTTAGTTTCATCATCAGTCAATCTTATCCTCTTTTTCCTCAGACTCCAGAGGACACCCATTAAACTGCAGTGTTACGTGGTCGATGCCAGCACATCTGTAAGGGAAAGTGTTGGATATATCATCCTTGATCTGAGATCAGTTCAAGAGCTCAAACAAGTAAGCTGTGAATGTTCTGTATGTGTTACTTTAATGTTATTTGAAGGCTGCTGGGGGAAATCTTGGGTCGAGAGCTGAACACCACATGCGCTCTCTTCTGATGAATCCATGTTTGTTCAGGCTCCTAAATGGCATCCGTTGCTTAGCAGCAAGTACACAAAAGTGAAACCAGCTCTTCTGATCAGCATGATTCTAGAGAACGACAACAAACACACACCAGAGCAGTTCAAGGCAAAGAAAGCTCCTCCAAGAGAAGGTACCTCACATCTCCTCATTAATGTCTCAGTTTCTTTACTTTCTTCTCATCTTCTTTCCAATTCTCTGCTTCTGTTGACGGTAGTTTCAAAGCTTCATGTCCCACATGCATGTTTCTTTTCCCACAGCATGTTTCAGGTCAGTGATGCTTCAGTTGTTTCTAGAACTTAAGCTTGCCTTCTGTCTCTTCAACATCAGATCACGCGGTTTCTTTCAGTATCTTCTTTCACTCAGAAGTACATCACAGCTTTTGGAATGTTGTCACATGTCTTTAGGTTCTCCAGCACGAGTCCCTGTGGACACGGGTGAACTCCGAGCCGTTCTGAATGCAGATGAAGGTTATCATCAGATCGGACCTGAAGATCTCTGCACTGACATGTTTGTGTTGTCAGTAACACTGGCGTTTGCTACCAGACTGGAGCAGGTAAGCGTTTGATAAACGGATATGATGTCACGTGTTGGATGACTCAATGTTACTCATGTCTGAATTCTCAGTTGATCTCCAGCTCAGTGAAGGTCTCCTCTGAAGCTTCAGACTTCTCGTTCTATTATAACCTTCTGGGTAATGACGTCACCAGTGAACCTTTCCAGAACCTCCTCAGTCCAAACTTTGAGCCTGAACGTGCGTCTGTGCGTATCCGCAGCAGTGACCGAGTTCTGCGGCTCTTTCTCTCTCAACTGCCCGCTGTTCAGGTAAAGCTTGACCTGAATGAGTGGATCAGTCAGACAGGCCGGATGCCCAGGGTTTTTCCTGTTATCTGTAGTAATGGTGAGGTGTGTGTGTTTAACACAGATTCACCTGTACTGTGGAAATCAGTCATTGGGCAGCACTGACATCAGTCTCGCTGGATTATTGAAGAGCAGCACAGATCTCACACGGCGTTCTGTCACTATAGAGGGAGCGTTCATCCTGCAGCCTCCCAGTCGCTCTAAACTCAAACTACAGTCTGTACCGCCGGAGCTTCAGCCCACAGTGGGTGTATCTGTGTCACTGAGAGCAGAAGATCTCAATCATCAGGTATCTGCTTTGTGTTTTACACACGCTGCTGACACCAGTGCTAGAAGTTTTTGTATTTCTAATATCACTTTAAATGTAATCATTCTGTGTCATTAATTTAATTCATTTAATACTCCATATAGGAATTTATAGTTCCTATAATATGTTACCTATGTTTCTTTTTCCTATATCTTCTATGTGTGCGAGCGTGTTGTGTGCCGTGTGAGCATGAACGAATGTGGTTGCATGTGTGTGTGTGTGTGTGTGTGTGTGTCATATATATTCTTTTCTTTTTTGCATGGTATGTGAAATTGGGGTATATTTATTCATTTTGTTGTTCTTACTTTGCTTTTATAATATAATATTTTGCTATAGTCATTTTGTCTCATGTCTCACTGTCATCTTCACATTCAGTGTTTATTAACAGCTGTTAACATCTTTGTTGTCATCAGTTTGATGTGCACCCTGAAAATGAGCCTAAAACTCCAGTGAAGAAATGTCCCGTCTCAGACGCTCCTCACAGACGTCCTGCAGATCAACAGAGAGCACAGACCCCATCACCTGATCTCCCTCCGACATCACCAGCACTGTCTCCTGAGAGATCCGAGAATGAGGCGGAGACTCTGTCCAGTGATGTCATACAGGCTCTGTCCACTGTACATGGCATGTGATTGTAGACTCTATAGAGCAGTCTGACTAAAGATGTGAATTATTCTAGATGTTCTAGAGCTCATGCTGTGTGTTTGTGTTAATATCAGATCCACCTGTTCCTGTTACTCCCGCTGCTGTCACACATGAACCTGAAGCTAATGCCCCGGACACATCTGTCTCAGTTTCTGCTCCAAAGATATCCATCCCTGCCTCTGCACATCATTACTGCTTCTCTGTGGACCTGCGGAGTGTCCGTGACCTCAGGACGAGTTTCCCAGTCAACTGCATCCTGAGGTGAGCGTCACGCACGTGCACGTGATGTTCTCATGTGTTCTCTTTCCTGTGAGCCGCCGGCGATGAAAGCGTTTGCTCTGTTTCAGATACTCATATCAGTTCTTCGGCAGCGCTGCTCCCATCATGACCAATCCGGCCGTACAGCTGAGGAGGAACACTGAGGTCTTTCTGCCTCAGTCTTATTGTGCCTTTGATTTCGCTGCTCTGCCCAATCAGCTTCAAGAAACTTTCCTCAGGTCAGAAGAGCCCGAGACAACCTCACAACATTCTCAATGATACATCATCATGACTGAACACAGTGAAAATACTTTTTTAATTTGTTATCATCAAACATACAAACAAATGTTGTGTTTGTTTTTCAGGGTTCCTCTGTTGGTGGAGATGTGGCACAGAGACTCAAGTTCTTCAGATGTTCTGTTGGGTTCTGTCAGCATTCAACTGTCTCAACTCCTCAGCTCAGATAAGAGTCGATTCCTCGACCCGTCCGGCCGACAGCACTGGAGACAGAGTGTTTCGGAGAGGATACCCATCACTGCACACGGGTCTGTACAGCCTCATGACATCACTTCCTGTTTCAGTGCCACTAGCTCAGTGCTTTTTATAGTGTGGTGTGAGGATCTTTATCAAAAGGTTTTTCGCTGCAGTTCACAGACTGAACCTGTAGATGTCAGTCACACACACATGATACTGTAAATACTGTACATGTGCAGTTCATTTGTGATCCTTCTCATTTATTAACACTCATTCATGGTAAACTGACTGTATCAGATTGTTTTACTTTGTATCATTTTATTCCTGTAGTCCAGTTGATTCAGTCATATTTTGTCAATTATATTCAATACAATAGAATCATACAAGATCACATTTTGAAAGTTCTTCTTGATTTGTGTTTACGCAGGTCTGAGAAGTTAGCTGAACTTTCATACGTGGTCGTACTTGAAGATTTGGGCCTGGTGAACGCTCAGGATATCATCGTCTCTGAACCATCACAGGTGCAGCGTCTGCTCTCTCTATCATGAAACTGTTTGTTCTTGTGTGAGCAGTGGCATTATGGGTATTATGTTTGACATGCAGGAGGTACAGACGGCGGTAGCTCCTCTCCCTCAGGGTCAGGTGGGTGTGAACGCTCTGACGCGACCTCGAGAGACTCTGGAGTACAAGGCAGCGCTGGAGCTGGAGATGTGGAAAGAGATGCAGGAAGATTTGTTTGATAATCAGGTAACCGCTCATCGTTCACAGCCATTCAACACACAGCATTATAAAACATTTCAGTGTTTTACTTGATCATCAACATGAAACAAAAGCAGCGTGTGCTGTGAGAAACATCATCTGTGTCATATTTATTGTTTGATGTGTGATCAGTTGAAACAGAAGGAGTTGAGTCACATGCAGGCGCTGGCTGAGGAGTGGAGAAGAAGAGATGAACAGAGAGAAGCTCTCATCAAGAAGAAGGTCTCAACACGTCTCTCTCTCTTCTGTTCAGTGTTCATGGAGAATATTCTGACATGAAATAAATCACTGCGATTATAATGATGTGAACCTCTTCTTTAAATGAGTTAGTAAAACGAGAGTGAACGTGTGCTTGATGTGTTTCAGGAGATGGAGTATGATGTTCTGGAGCAGCAGTTACAAAAGACTCTGTCAGATCTGGAGAAGAGAGAGAAAGCGCTCGCTCACGCTGAGATGGAGGTCATGTGACTGCTGTGCTGCTCATTAATGACTTCAGTTTGACATCAGACGTTGAGTTTGGTTTGTTTGACGCGTTTAGACGCAGAGGCTGCAGCGGGAGATGCGAGCGGAGCATGAGCTGAGCGCGCGGGAGCTGCAGGACAGCGGCAGGCGTCTGCGTGAGGACTGCGCTCACCAGGTGGAGCTGGAGAGGTCAAAGGTCAAGCAGCTGGAGGATCAACTGAACCGACAGCAACAGCAGGTAAACACGAGCTGACGTGTCGATCTGTGGCCGAGGGGGGTCGTGAGGTCATGAGTTCAAGCCCCTCCCCCCTCAGAAGGTCTGCTGACGATCGTGACTGCTGTCAATACTCACTGATGATGCGTTTCCTGTTAATCCTGTGACATAACAACTGACTGGATTAACATTATCCTGATTATTAGCTCATTTATTAGCTCATTTGGCATGAAAGCTGACATGAGACGGTGGAGTGATACAATAAACATGTGAGCATTACCTGTATGAGAGCGGTGTGTTTGAGATGATGTTATGACTGACCAATCAGAATCGAGTAGTGTTCAGAACCGTTTAATAAAGTTTTTTATATGTGCTAAATGGTTTCAAACACATCTGTCAAAAGGAAACTTTATTTATTTAATGGAAAATTATAGTTTT
Source organism: Oreonectes daqikongensis (assembly GCA_026939265.1). Classification (NCBI taxonomy): domain Eukaryota; kingdom Metazoa; phylum Chordata; class Actinopteri; order Cypriniformes; family Nemacheilidae; genus Oreonectes; species Oreonectes daqikongensis. Next base: position 227,952 of record JAOTQM010000256.1, on the reverse strand, counting down.
TTTATTCAGATTTTGTCTAGAGCAGGATATGTGTATCTGTGGTTTTGATAAATGAAGAGTGAAGGAGTCGAACATTGTTGGCATGTTTCTGTATTTTATACTTGTAGAATTTTCCCATGACTTGTTTTCATCGTCTTAATGAATCTGACCTAGAGTTCAGTTAGCAGGAGTGAGATCTCTTCAGACCTCCGTCTGTTTTCTGCCGTGTCTGTGTGTTTTCTGTACAACATCAGACAGAAATACTTCAAACTGCAGTCTCATATTTTCCCAGAAAACATCTGGCCTGCTCCAGCGCTAACAAATCAAGCAAAGTAGGTTTCTGACATGCGAAAAGAGAAGAGGCCGGCGGTGAGAGATGTTTGTGTGCATCTGTCATGTAGTGGTTTATCTAGTCTTCCCTCTCGTGTCAGTAATGTGTAAACATACATTTGTCCTGCGTCCGCACGCACGCACGCACACACACGCACACACACACGCACACACACACGCCTGTCTCTTCAGCACACACACACACGCCTGTCTCTTCAGCACACGCACACACACACACACACACGCCTGTCTCTTCAGCACACACACACACACACACGCCTGTCTCTTCAGCACACACACACACACACACACGCCTGTCTCTTCAGCACACACACACACACACACACACACACGCCTGTCTCTTCAGCACACACACACACACACACACACACACACACGCCTGTCTCTTCAGCACACACACACACACACACACACACACGCCTGTCTCTTCAGCACACACACACACACACACACACACGCCTGTCTCTTCAGCACACACACACACACGCCTGTCTCTTCAGCACACACACACACACACACACGCCTGTCTCTTCAGCACACACACACACACACACACACACACACACACGCCTGTCTCTTCAGCACACACACACACACACACACACACACACGCCTGTCTCTTCAGCACACACACACACACACACACGCCTGTCTCTTCAGCACACACACACACGCCTGTCTCTTCAGCACACACACACACACGCCTGTCTCTTCAGCACACACACACACACACACACACACACACGCCTGTCTCTTCAGCACACACACACACACACACACACGCCTGTCTCTTCAGCACACACACACACACACACACACGCCTGTCTCTTCAGCACACACACACACACGCCTGTCTCTTCAGCACACACACACACGCCTGTCTCTTCAGCACACACACACACACACACACACGCCTGTCTCTTCAGCACACACACACACACACACACACGCCTGTCTCTTCAGCACACACACACACACACACACACACACACACACACACGGCTCGTTTGTGAATCTGAAACACAGCGTGTCGAGTTTCACTGACATCTGCTTTCTGTCAGAGAGCGAGCGGTGAGGGAATGGAGAGCGCTTGTAAGCTTTTAGTTGCTCTAACACCCTTCAGCAAGTGTTTCAGCAGTAGCAGCACAAACACACACACATGAGAGTTAATATTTTGTCTTTGTCTTCATCATTTAAGTTCTGCTTTCTTCATAAGAAGATAGATAAACATTTCCATGTGGGAAAGTTTCTAGAATGTGATGCGTCACAGAATGAGCCGGCAGTGATGTTGACTGTAAACACTTCCTTCATGATGATGTTTTTTTTCTTTTGACAGATTCAAGAAGCTGAAAAGAAGTACAAGCAGTTAGAGAAAGAGTTTCATCAGTACCGGGAGCAACAGAGCGTTCGTCCGGAGGTCCGTCTGCAGTCAGAGATCAATCTGTTGACCCTTGAGAAGGTCAGACACCCTCCGCTCATGTCTTACACACCTTACACTTGAGCTCCTGTCACATGTGTTTGACATTCATGCTCTTGTTTTCATGTTCAAGGTGGAGCTGGAACGAAAGTTAGAATCCGCCATGAAATCTAAACTCCATTATAAGCAGCAGTGGGGTCGAGCCCTGAAAGAGCTGGCCAGATTTAAACAGGTAACACACGCGTTCACGTGAGAGCTGATGTCATTCATGTCTGTAGATAATCTGTTGGTATTTCAGTTGTATGAACGCTAACAGTCAGAGAGACTGAATCTGGTCACAAGAAAACTGGATCAGATATACAGCATTAGTCTGGACTGAAGCACAGTGAGGTGCTGAACTCTGAAGCAGACTAATAGAGTATAAACACAGAGCTTATCAACCCTGTTAATAACTGTTAGAGACACAGAACAGCTGGAAACTCTGACGCAGCTTTCTGTTCAGCAGCCAAATACATATAAAGAAAACATGTGTTGATTTATGACCTCATGGGCCTCCAGAACTTCATATGAAATGGAGCTATAAATCACAAGTGTATTATATTCAAACCAATGAATATCAGGATGACTTGTTGAGAGATCCGCGAGTGAATTCATACACGACTCGTAGATACATACGTGTGTGTGTTTCTGCAGATTTAAACCAGTAGAAGCTGACGTACACATGAGTAGTGATGTGTGTCTGATCTGAGTTGGAGAAAAGCTCTCTGTGTGTGTTTTGTTCTCTGTCAGCGTGAGTCTGTCCAGAAAACTGCTCTTGAGTAGCGTCTGGCGTCTGGATCAGGGCCGCGGGGTCATCCGCTGGTCAGTAAACTGCTGGCGGCCCTCATGCATTTATTTACACAAGCTAACATGCGTCTTCAGCCTTTCTTACAGCTAACAACACACACACACACCTCAGTGAGTTCAGAGCGCAGTGTGTGTGATAACTGCAGAAGAAACGTACGCATGGACAGAAATCTGCAGGATAATTGTGTGTTTGTGTGTTCAGAAGTCTTTCTCAGTTCTTTATTGTTTGGCTGCAGCAGATGTTTCACTATTTCTTTAGAAAAACTGAAAGTGAAATGAATTCCTAAAGACATCATCAATAACATAAAGTTCATTTGTAGTTGTTATTTGTTTGACAGATGAAGATGTGTCTGTTCATTACTGGACTCTCTTTAAAATCTCTCCGGCAAGCGTGATCTTTGAGTCTGATGTTGTGTTTGTTGTCCAGCGAGAGCAGGAGAACGCAATGACGCGCTTGAAGAAACAGCAGCAGGAACTGGAGCACATGCGCTTACGCTTTCTTGCCGCTGAAGAGAAGGAAGCTGTCAAACACGAGAAACAAGAACTTCAGGACATCCACAACCATCTGAACAGGTAGAAATATCACCTTTTATTTCATTCACACTTCAGATGTTAAACAGCTGTATGTATTTTGCTGGTGTTATGAGTAAATGAAATGTTTGAGACCGTCTGATCACGTGTCTCTGTTTAATGTCCATCAGACTGAAGCAGGCGGAGGAATCGAGCGGCCGCACAGAACCGTCAGCCGTCCGTCTGAATGACCTCGCAGATGAACACCTGACCCGTCTGCTGGAGGAGAGAGACGCTCTGCTGCGCACTGGTGTCTACACACACGACGACAGAATCATTTCTGAACTCAACAGACAGATTCAAGAGGCCATGAGCAACAGAAGAGACCACTGAGAGGCTTTAAGGTTTACATGTGTGTTTCTATCATGTCAGTCTGTTTTCATCTGTCCCCATTTAATAGACAAAAACCTGTTTCATGTGTTTTTGCACAGATTACGTGTGTGTATGTGTTTGTGTTATCAGCAGATGGCGCTCTCTCTCAACACTAGATTGTTTGAGTCTGTTTTAAATCTCTGTGTGTGACTTTATTTATAGCCCTGTTTGATTTGTTGATTTGTGTCTCTTAAAAAAATAAAATGTTTTCCAGATTGTTTTCATTCATTTGTTTTATTTCATTCTTTGACAGAAACAAAACTAAAAATATGTCACTTAGACACAATCTCAATCTCATTTACATCTCTTACAAAACATCAGAAATATAACATTTAAAATACAAGAAGAAATATGTATTTGCTTTTGTAAATACAAAGTCTAAAGCGTCTGTCAGTTACAGTTTTTATAAGGATATTACAATACAAAGAACATAATTTAAATTTAGAGTTTGTTGTTTTATTTCTCATATTATATTTAATAACAGCAGTGATGTTACTGACTCAAAACCAAAGTTGATCGCAGTGATTTTGATTATTATTGTTTTGAAGTCAATATGAGTGTTACAGTGAAGAAACACCTTTGCTGTTTATTTACTAATGAAAAAGAAATGCTTTCATACCAAAGAAATTACAAGACCAAATAGTTGCAAATTACATGAAAATGTCACCAGGTTTAAAAGCTTTTTGTTAAAGAAAATGATTTTTAATAAAATTATATACTGTACTGGTCAAAATGTTGGGAATGCTTATCTGAAGTGTTTCTAATAATCTTAAAAATCTTTTCATCTCAAGGTGTTTGCTTAAATGTTTGACATGAAATATAATTTTGTCAACATATCAGTTTCTTTCATTAAAAAAATGTAAGTGTACTTAAAAGATATTGTTAAAATATATATGACTTTATGATGAAATAAGAGCAGCCAATAAGAGCTCTGAATATGAACTTTAATATGGTTTAAAAAGCTTGTGAGTGAGAGACCAGAAGAAGCTGAATAATAAAATGACAAGAAAACAATGATGACAAGACAAACTTGATGTTTAAATCTAATGGTTTGCATTTTTTTCTATTTTCGTTTATTTGGAAAATAATACTCACACGTACACTTGTCCTACGCCAGAGTTTTGATGAGTTTACTAACAAAATATAAAATATATATATATATGTTTCCGACATTAAGTAGGAAAGTTTTAATTTAACTCTAAAACAACACAATAAAAACATGTTTTTAAAAAAACGGATAAAAACTGAGTTGTTGGTTTTTGCAAATTCATGAACTTCATATATTATAAAAAAAAATTAAATGAGAGAAATGACATTTTTCATGCATTGCTATTTTCTACTTGATCTTCAGCCTCTTTAACGTTGGTGAATAAACTGTTAGTGTATAGACTGTATAGTGTGAGACAGATAAGTGTCCAGGAATAGATGTCATGTGTGTCTCAGCAGCACTTATGAGGACAAGCCATCAGTAACAGTTTACACAGCAGACGCACGCGCACACGTTTATTAGATCTTTCTGTCTCTGAGTCCGAGCACGAGCAACATCACTTCTATTTGTCTCAACTCCTCACATCATTCATCTGACCTCTGTCTCATTTCACCTGAACAACAAATCTGAACCTGAACAGGGCCATAGAACGGCCATAAACATCAAGCATCGCCATATATGGATTTACAGTTTAAAGGTCAACAAATATGAGCTTTTCAATGACCACAATCCTCAAAGCCTTACATGCTGGAAAACTAAAGAGAGAATTTCCCAAAGAATCTTTCAATCAAAAGCTTTTAAAAGATTCACGTTTTATATATACAGTCATGGTCAAAAGTATTTGCATCCTTGGTAAATATTAACAAAGAAGGCTGTAAAAATAAATCTGCATTGTTTCTCATTTTGATCTTTTATTTAAAAAACTCTACAAAATTCCAACATTTCATTAAGTAAAACAATTGAAGGGGGGGAATATCACATTGTGAAAAAATGTTTTTCTCTAACACACGTTGGTCACAATTATTGGTACCCCTAGAAATTCTTATGAGTAAAATATTTCTCAAGTATATTCCCATAAATATAAACATTTTCTGAGCACCAAACCCCCTTAATCTTTCATCACGATGAGTGAAACTAAAGAATATAGTTCTGATGTGCAGCAAAAGATTGTTGAGCTACACAAAATATAGAAAGTGGATTTAAAACTAAATTGGTAAAACAATACAAATTCCCATTTTCAACATCAGGGCAATAATGAAGAAGTTTAGTTTTAATGGACTGGAGATGTTGCGAATCTGCCTGAAAGAGGATGTGTGTCTATATTGTTTTAATGCACAGCAAAGAGACCAAAAACTCTTCAAACATCACTGATGAAGAATTACAGAAATCTGTTTTTTGTGTCAATAAAGTAAAACTGCACCTCCATCAGCACAAGTTGTTTGAGTCACTGTTAAAGAAACAAATCTTCTGTTCTCATGAAAAAACAAACTCCACCATATTAATCTGCCATACAGGAACTTAAACCAGGACTGAAGTCTGAACCTCATCAGACATAAAAGAAAAGAGTCAAGAGGTGTTTGTCGTGCAAATACACGTTACAGAAATCAATAATATATGGTCAGGGTGTATTAGAGAAAAATATTTTTTCACAATGTGATATTCCCCAACTTCAAATTGTTTTACTTTAATGAAACGTTGGAATTTTGTAGATTTTTTAAATAAAAGATCAAAACGAGCTTTATTTGCTCATATATATATATCTACAAAATATATACTGTATATGAAAATTTATTTTTGATCATTAGTAATGAAACGATGTGATCAGTACAGAACAGAAATCTGACCTCAGTGTCATTGAAGGCGTTTATATAACAGATTCAGTTCAGAACTCATGTGTGATAATAAACTAATAGAAGTGTAATAGTTACTCTAGTAACTTTGACCCGTTTCAGCTGAAAGAATAACATGTGCCTGTTGACAGTATAAGTGCCTTCATGTGCTTTATGTCCTCTTGAAAACACAAGGCCACATATTTTCAGAAATGCTGTTATTATAATGTGCTCACAATATCAGCGAGATCCCGACGCTTTCATAAATCCTGCCGTGAACTCCCGATCGAACCCGTGTGATGTTTGCAGCAGAATGTGCAGGCCAAAGTGTTGAAAACAGCGGCTGAACGTTTCTCTCATCAGGTTTACTACTGTACACGCTCCACTGAGAGAGCTGAACGTCATTTCTCATTAAACCTTTGATGAACATGTGAAGAAACGCAATACAGCAGAAGAAACCTTTCTCACACACTTTTCCATCGCTTTCCACGTTTCCAATTAGAAGTGAAAAAACATCATCTTTATTGTTAATTGGTTGTGAAAGTGTGACCTCGGTCTGCTCCAGCAGGAAATTCCAGAAAGTGGAGCAAAGCCGCGGGCCACGTTCACACGTATGTTTTAAGAAGAAGAATTCTCATCTGATCATTTGTTTAGCCTCTGGGTTCACAGGTCTCAGTTCCCATGGCCAAGTGCCGTGATTGATGCACTACAGTTGAACTATTTGTTTAACAAACTCGTAATGCGCCTCCGGGAGCAATTTTCCTCAAAATCCAACAACTGGGAACGTTCTACTGTCTGAAGAATTCTTCAAACGGTTGGGCAAGAAGAAAAAACAGGTGGACGTTTGCACCCTCTCGAAAGCAGAAACTGGACCGGTAGAGTCGTGCGAATAAATTCTCTCAGTTTCCCATGAGCGTAAATCAACACAGAAATATGACGTGTCATTTGTCTTCATGTCTTAAAAACAAACTCCTGCCATCTTACTCTTTGCAATCTATAATATTGAGGACATAAAAACATTCAGCAGGACGTCCAGAGGCCACACCGCACACAAACTATACACGAAGAAGAGAAGGAGGCCAAACAAACATTAGACATAATACGGGTCAATCATTTAGCAGCACATTAGATTGTGTTTGTTTGTGGTGTTTTTGGTGGGGGAAGCGGCTGGAACACCACAGCCCAATAAATCAGCAGAAGTCGGGCCAGTGGCGCTCAGGTCAGAGGAATAACCCCTCGACAGCTGCCCGAACCCAAGACACCGAGGCGCTCTGGGACGTGACCTTCCCCACAGGGGCCCGAACACCGACCCTGATACATCACCACCAACCAAAGATGGATTTCATGCTCACTACAGAGGCAAGAAAAAACTCACATTGTGTTAGTAAAGCAGCAAACACTGCAGTGACAAACACGCTTCTAATGCTCAAAACTGCTACAAACGTACAACATCGTATGTGCAATATTCTGAAATGAGTACAACATTTCATGAAAGTTTGCTCAATACTTTATTCACAAGAACATTTTTGGCCTGTTGTTTATGTACAAAGATAAATGTCGAAACCATGCAAACAAAAGTCAAAGCTGGATTTGAGCATAACACATTTCCTGAAACTTACAGCACAATTCATGATTATTGGACAGACGTGAATAAAACGGATTCAGTCAAGCACGTTTCATTCGTTTCCTTTGGTTTTACATCATAAAGATTCTTTCGGATAAACTGTATTTTAATGTCTTAAGGGGTCAGTCTGTAAATCTTTGATCTGTTAAAAAAGCGTCCTGTAATAAAACTCTGGATTTCTTAAACACAATTACAAAGCAAAAGATTTAAGCTACTGAAAGCTCAGTGGTCAGATCATGACGCCAAGGTCATGGGTTCGATCCCAAAGATTGCACATATCCAGAAACAAATGTATAATATAATGCAATGTAAGTCGCCAAATTTTGCATAAATGTAAAAAAATGTAAATGTAAGCAATGATTTCTCCTCGATACATTTTTGGTGCATTTTGAAAAATTAAATAATCGTCCAAAGTGCCATACAGCGTGATATGGGAGAAATATAATATTCAGAATTTACACTTTATACAAAGAAATGTTATTTTCTTAAAGATAAAACTCGCGGAGAGACCGATCGGCGTATGACATCCAAGTATCGCGAGAACGCTTCGAAAGCTGCGATACGCTGATCGGTCTGCGCAGCTGCAGCGCGGTATGAAGTCGATTTACTCGCGTGCTGTATTTTTATTTTCAGGTCTTCTAAACACGTCTTCATTCACTAAGTCATTAATAAATAATACCCCCCACCCCCACCCTGTGCCAGGATCGATATCTCTTAACATCTCACTTATTTTATTACTGCTTTTGGTTTTCCGCGCGTGATTGAGTGTTTCTCTGAGGAAATCTTTGGTTTTGCTTAAGTGTCCGTGACATTTAATCATGATTTTCGCGGCCGGTCAATCCGTTAATCCACCTCGATTGATTCGCTGCTCTCGCTGATGGGTTTGCACTCGTTGGGCATCCGCTGGTGTCTGCTGAGCTGCGTGGCCTGCGTGAAACTGCGGTCGCATCTCTCGCACCTGCACACGCACGCACACAAACAAAGAGAGAGAGAGAGAGACAGACAGAGAAGAGATGATTAGAGAGAGAGAGGCGTTTCATCCCGCGTGCATTTAACCACAACTGACACTTAAAAGCGTTGTGAAGCCGCCGGGTGTAATTGGCACCCGCGCCCGGGCTCGTGATGACGGTGACGGGCGACTCACAACACACGCAAACTGTCAATAATGTGAGCGGATGAGCGGCCCCCGGGGACGCGCTGCAGATCAGAACGCGCATCATTGTCACGTTAAATAAAGAACAAAACGCGCTTTTCGAGAGACTTCTGATCAAACAAGACACGAGCGTCGTGTTATTGAACCCTACAGTGTGAGGACCAACCAACAAATGTCCCCATACCAGTGAATTATGACCCCAGGACAAACAAGGTAAATTCTGTTTTTTATTTGATGTAAAATGCAGAAAGTGCTCTGTGAGTTTTGGGTTTAGAGGACAGAATGTACAGTTTTATATACAGTATGAAAATCATTATTTCTGTGATAAATCTTGTGTGCGTGTGTGTGTGTGTGTGTGTGTGTGTGTGTGTGTGTGTGTGTTGAACTTTCTCTAATGCTTTACCTTCATTCTGAAGTGTTACTGCTGCTGCTCACAATAACACAAACAAACAAAATAAACAATAACACATATCTAAACAACAAACAAACACAGGTCATGAGAGCACACATGTGAAAGCTGAGGTGTGTGTGTGTGAAATGACTGAAGAACAGTTAAATAGTTTATGAATGTTTGAGGTAAAGTGCTGAGTGTCAGTGTTGTGCAGGAGAGAAAATGACAGACAGATTCTCTCAAGCATATCAGCTCAATGAGCAGAAGTGAGACCATCGACTGACTAAAGATTTCTCTGCTGTAGTCATTAATGTCTTTGTGCTTCTCTCTCTCTCTCTCTCTCTCTCTCTCTCTCTCTCTCTCTCTCTCTCTCTCTCTCTCCTGAAATGCTGATGACACTCAAACACTCATCACAAACATTTATCTTTAGGAGTATCTCTAATGAAGAGTATTTGTTAATTCTTCACATCTGCAGAATGATGTTGTGTGTAAACTGTGTAAAATCACACACAAAAAAATCATTCTAGTGGTGTTGAAAACACGTGTGTATGGACTTCTATTAATAAATCTCTTAACTGTCTGAGCCTCAGCTTTCACATGATTCACATCTAAATCATTAACTCTTCAGAAATGTTAAACAGATATTTTCCTCCCAAAAATGAGAATTCTACAGTCATTTATCGACACACGTCATGTCAAACCTGCACGAGTTTCTTTCTTCTTCACAACACAACAGAAGATATTTTGAAGAATGTCCACTGTGTGAACACAAAACCACTGACACATTTCTCAAAATATCTTCTGTTGCGTTCCACCGAAGAAAGAGTCGTGAGGGGAAATAAATGATGAGAGAATTTTGTTTTTTGGGGGTGAACTATGACAAAGCACATCTCAGTCAGTGTCACTTTACATGAAGAAGTGATGGCATGATTTTGCCAGGACACATAAGAATCAATGGTACTCACTGTTACTTACTTGAAAGGCTTCTCTCCCGTGTGTGTGCGGATGTGGTTGTTCAGAGTCGTGGCCCCAGCGAACGCCCGGCCGCAGTAGCCGCATTTAAAGGGCCGGTCACTGGAGTGTGTCACCACGTGATTCCTCAGCTCCGAGGGTTGAGAGAACGATTGAGAACAGTGTCCACACTGATACGGTCTGGAGACACACACAGCAGAGCATCCCAAAGCTGTTACCACGGTAACATGACCCTCATCAGCAACAGGGCAAGAACACAGTTTGGTCCATCTATCAATAGTTTCACTGCTCAGAGACTCTCGTCGCTGTAGCTTCAACTTAAAAATACACAGATGATAACAATAACTGAGTGTCATTCATTCAGCACAAAATAGAGAAAACAAACAAAATTACAAATGAATTTGACTGAGAGATTGGTGAAGTAAATATTGTGATGAAGTATGATATCAAGGAAATAAATGTAAATTTAATGCTGCTTTATTTTACTTCATTTGAAAATGGTTGTTTTTCTTTGGATTGTTCATTTCAACTTCAACTTCAATATCAATATCAAAACTTATCTTAAGACATTAAAATTCTACCTACACTTTATTGAAAATAAAATATCATGTTTTCACTGTGTATTGATTTTAACGTACAGTGCTTAACAAATGTATTCCATCACTTGTCATTATAAAAACACAACACAAATATTTCAGAAATTTGGCAATACAATTTTTTTTATTGTCATTTATTAGGCAAATAACAAACTGAAACAACTAAATAATCTTTATTCATGTTTTTTATTCAATCAACTTCTCTCGGAAATGATAAATAAATCAAGCGTAAAAACTTTACCATATTATTAACTGTAATTGAGCATCTGAATAAAAAATAAAAGTGCTTTACAGTTTTTCGGCTTTTTTCTTGTAAAATTCACGGATTAGAACAGTAATAATATTTTAGCTTCCACATTACCATTACACAAACATGAGAAATATTGATATAATATATATATATATATTGATCAAATATAATAAAACACTGAGTGTTCTGGTGTTTTGATACATGTTAAGCACTGTATGTTCTGAGAAAACACAGAAATAATCTGTTCATTATAATAATCTGTTTCATTCATCACACTACAGCCTTCGTACTTGAAGTGTAAAAGCAGATTTTGTGAAAATTCATTTGCAACCTTCTGGAATGAAATGAATGACAGATGTGATGCGTTTGCACTGACAGTGATGAGACAGACGGACGGAGGTTTTTCTCTGCGAAGATGATGATGATGATGTCTCGAGATGAACGTCACATTATTGTTTATTACTGCAGCACATCTCCAGATATAAATCAAGCGCTGACGTCCCCAAACCTTCATCAAAGGCCGTAAGATTCACAGTCGGCCGGTGTTTGAGAGCGGGATGCAGAGCCAGATTATTTATTTCAGCTTGTTAGGGGCAGTATTTTCTTCTTCACAACACTCAATATTGTAATGAATGAGTCTTTTGAGGGCTGTACTCATTAACACAAGCGTGTCATACATCTGATTGATATTCCAACAGAAAGAAGAAAAACACAGCACAGAGCTCAGCAAAACACAGCAGCAAAAACTGATTCTTTTGCAATGATCCCATCATTTATCCGCTCTAAAACGTACACGTAAACTAAACATCAATAAATATGTATAAGCCAAAGCCCATAAAACAAATTCCAGATCATTTTAAACAGATTCACAGCATCATCCGCTCACAAACATCAGCCAATCCCAGAATGCCTTGTTCAGCTAAATTTGATCTGCACCTCAGGGTCATAAAGTTGAATATTGACAAAGCCTCAGTTTGACTTCATCAGCTCGAGCATCCCGCAAACATTTTTCTTCTCTATGAATATTAGTTTATTGAATAAGTGGCATGTGTTTTCCTTTGCATCACCTTCTCTCCGAGTATTTCATCCGTGTCACTTCACCTGATCCATACGCTTGTGCCCGAGAAAACGCAGCTAAGCACAAAATACCCCGAATGCGTTTCATTATTACACATGTTACACGACGCCACATTTACATAAGAAACCATCAGCCAGCGCCTACACACAGCTAAACCATTGTGTGTGTGCGTGCGTGTGTGTGCGCGAGTGTGATTCAGATGTGTGTGAGTGTGTGTGTGTGTGCGCGCGTGTGTGCATGCATGCGTGATTCAGATGTGTGTGAGTGTGTGCACGCGTGTGTGCATGCGTGCGTGATTCAGATGTGTGTGAGTATATGTGTGTGTGTGTGTGTGTGTGTGTGTGTGTGTGTGTGTGTGTGTGTGTGTGTGCGCACGCGTGTGCATGCATGCGTGACTCAGATGTGTGTGAGTGTGTGTGTGTGTGTGTGCGCGCGCGTGTGCATGCGTGCGTGATTCAGATGTGTGTGAGTGTGTGTGTGTGTGTGTGTGTGCGCGCGCGCGCGTGTGCATGCGTGCGTGATTCAGATGTGTGTGAGTGTGTGTGTGTGTGCGCACGCGTGTGCATGCATGCGTGACTCAGATGTGTGTGAGTGTGTGTGTGTGTGCGCGCGCGCGTGTGCATGCGTGCGTGCGTGATTCAGATGTGTGTGAGTGTGTGTGTGTGTGTGTGTGTGTGTGCGCGCGTGTGCATGCGTGCGTGATTCAGATGTGTGTGAGTGTGTGTGTGTGTGTGTGTGCGCGTGTGTGCATGCGTGCGTGATTCAGATGTGTGTGAGTGTGTGTGTGTGTGTGCATGCGTGCGTGATTCAGATGTGTGTGAGTGTGTGTGTGTGTGTGTGTGTGCGCGTGTGTGCATGCGTGCGTGATTCAGATGTGTGTGAGTGTGTGTGTGTGTGCGCGCGCGTGCATGCGTGCGTGATTCAGATGTGTGTGAGTGTGTGTGTGTGTGTGTGTGTGCGCGCGTGTGCATGCGTGCGTGATTCAGATGTGTGTGAGTGTGTGTGTGTGTGTGTGTGTGTGTGCGCGTGTGTGCATGCGTGCGTGATTCAGATGTGTGTGAGTGTGTGTGTGTGTGTGCATGCGTGCGTGATTCAGATGTGTGTGAGTGTGTGTGTGTGTGTGTGTGTGCGCGTGTGTGCATGCGTGCGTGATTCAGATGTGTGTGAGTGTGTGTGTGTGTGTGCGCGCGCGTGTGTGTGTGTGCGCGCGCGTGTGCATGCGTGCGTGATTCAGATGTGTGTGAGTGTGTGTGTGTGCACGCGTGTGTGCGAGCGTGTCTCCGCATGGTTGAGCTGCTTTTCTTAAATGTCACTCTAACCCTAACTTGAAGTCTTGTGATTTTCTGGCTAAACATGTAAGGGACAGAAAATATGGGATGTCGATACACACGGGTCACCCAGTCACAACAACATTCATCAGGTGAGGTGAGAGGTCAGCGTGTTACCTGTCGGGGTTTTGCGTGCACACGTGCATCTGCAGCAGAATGCGTTGAGTGAAGGTCTTGAAGCACTGGCCACATTTCCACAGATGCCAGTCACTGAACTCTGAACTCAACTGACTGGTGGAGGTGGGACTGGCCAGCACACGCTGGTTTTTAGCGCTCATCTGGTTTAAAACAGACTCGCTCTGTCCGCTCTTGTCCAGAAGAGCGAAGCTCCGTGAGGAGGGCGACTGGGGAAACACCATCGAGCGCGGCAGAACCAGCGAAGAAGATTTGGGGCTTTTACTGAAAGACTGAAGCGTCTCTTGTCGACTCATGGCCTCTATTACAGTAGACGGCACGTTCACTGAAACACAAACGTACAACACTCAGACAAGTGCACATCAGCATCAACACAACAACTGCTCCTACAGTAACTTCAGTTTGAAATGGAAACTTTACGTTCAGTAACGCAGAGGAGAAAACCACATTCCACATCATACTGTGCACATAAACACTGTAAGAAGAGACGCTGGAACCGTCTCATTTAATAAAGTGAACATGAAGTACAGTATGATGTGAAAATCACGTGGCTTTTAAAGACGTCTTCCATTCTTCTACAGCAGTTCACATCATTCACACAATCGTTGTGCATTCTTAAAAATAGCTTTTAGAGAGATCACATGACACACTTCACAGGGAAAGAGATTTGTGTAAACACACACCAGCGAGCAGACTAAAGTCATAAAGTCTGTCTGATATAAACACTGAACTGTCAGACACTCGGCTGTATGGGGTAAGTGCTGGTTTATATTGAGAAAAGAAATTATTATTACTTCAAAACTACATACAGATGCTTTTAGGAATGTTTCACTGACATACATGAATAATCCTGAATACACCACAGACCATCACAAACCTTCAGTCTTATCGTGTAGTATTGAAAGAGACTCACAGTTTTCATCCTGAGCGATGCACTGCAGCGGAATTCCAAAGAAAGACGTATAACTGTCATTATACCAAACCAGAAGCTCCGTTCCACGAGGAATATCTGTACACGCTCGATAGAAAATACACGACCTGAAATCAAATACAAATTCATTTTCATTCACTTCACTTACATACTGTATACCCACATGAACGATAACTATACTTTAGTTTTTACTATAGCAAACTATAGAGTGTCCTAATAAACATTACAAGATTTATATAACAATATACTACAGTATAATACAATTAAATACATTTATTATAGTAAATACTATTATTTGGTAATACTACAGAATACCGTAACACTATACCGCAGTAAATATTTGAGTATACTTTAGTATGCATGCGTGGTTCTATATGGTTTGAATGCAGTGTTTTTTCCTTCACACAGACACATTAGTGTTCTGAAATGAAATAAACTGTAAATATTTGAGACAGTAAGAGCGGCTGTAGTACAGTATGTACTTTATACCCTCGTAACCGTTTGTCTCTCAGTTTGGCTTCACATTCAGTATAAACACTGGAACAACAAATAAATGTAGTGAGACTAAATGAGTCAGTGGGCCGCTGAAAGAGCGCTGTTTTCAGAGCGATGGGTGGTCTCACACGCTTTCAGAAGAAGCCAGCGTTTGTAAACGTACACCATCTCTTACAAGCCCGCCGTCACTTCCAAACGCACACAAATCTCACAACAGATCAAAGGCCGCTTTTTCTCCCGCGTCTTGGAAAGCGTTTCCCGCGCTGACATGTATTTAGTATTGTGGTTGGATGACTCATAAAGACACGGCGGGACGTCCCAGAGCTGGAGATGTGAAGAACATGCCAATGGACATTATTGTCAGAGCAAAACAAAACAGTCCGTTCAGTCTTCATCCATCACGCCGTCTTTGAAGAGAATTCCATTTAGATATTGCAAATCATAACATATGGAACTGAATCCAGCAGACGGATTAAATTTCTCATCACACAACCTGAATGACCTGGAAAAACGGCCCACATGAGGGAGCGTCTCTACCCGAAAGTGCCTCCTTTAAATAAAGAGAGTTATCTGAAAATCTCATTCCAGTATAACAATAACTTAGTCTGAACTCACCCTGATCTCACTCACATCTCGTCCTGATCTCACTCACATCTTGTCCTGATCTCACTCACATCTCGTCCTGATCTCACTCACATCTCACCCTGATCTCACTCACATCTCAGCTTGATCTCACTCATATCTCACCTTGATCTCACTCACATCTCGCCCTGATCTCACTCACATCTCGCCCTGATCTCACTCACATCTCGTCCTGATCTCACTCACATCTCGTCCTGATCTCACTCACATCTCGTCCTGATCTCACTCACATCTCGCCCTGATCTCACTCACATCTCGTCCTGGTCTCACTCACATCTCGTCCTGATCTCACTCACATCTCGTCCTGATCTCACTCACATCTCGCCCTGATCTCACTCACATCTCGTCCTGATCTCACTCACATCTCGCCCTGATCTCACTCACATCTCGTCCTGATCTCACTCACATCTCGTCCTGATCTCACTCACATCTCGCCCTGATCTCACTCACATCTCGCCCTGATCTCACTCACATCTCGCCCTGATCTCACTCACATCTCGTCCTGATCTCACTCACATCTCACCCTGATCTCACTCACATCTCAATAAAATAAACGTTGTTGTGTGATCAGTCGAGTGTTGTGTGTGTGTGTGTGTGTGTGTGTGTGTGTGTGTCTCACCTGTACTGCACCAGCATCATGTTCTGTTCTCCACAGTGTCTGGCACAACGAATGTATCTCATCCAGCTGGATTTACTGGGTTCATTACCATCAATGAAGTACTGCAGCGCTCCCTCCTGATCATAAATCTACAGAAGAAAGAGTCAAAAACAAACATTCACTCAGTACTGACGTTCACTTTTATAAATGTTCATTACATCAGCTGATTTCAAAACTTCATATTTGCTGAGCTTTTTAAACATCAGACACACACACACACACACACACACACACACACACAAACTAACTAAACAATATTGTTATCAAATGAATATCAATCACAATATAATTGTTACAATAATATTGAATTAAAAATATATATAAAAATAAATTCTGCTATTAGTCAAATTCATCGTTAATTTTGTTTCTTTTGTTTTTTCTTTTTTGGTCACTGAATCACACTCAGAAAACAAATGTAGGGAGAGTTTGCAAATGTAAAATGGGTGTAAAACCATCAGATAGTGAAACTGAATTATTTACAACATGATGTTGTTTAATATTAACACAATATGAATAATCACATGCGTTAACATCACGATTATTCTAACAATCACACACACATAAATATATAGATATTCAATCACAGTGTAATGTAATGCAAGGGATTTTGAAATACTGACCCACAACATAACAAACAAACAAACAAACAAACAAACAAACAGCAACGTTAAAACAAACACCATTAGATTCATCCATCAATGAAATGTGTTCAATATTCCCTCAGTATCAAATCAACTTTTATGATCAATTGGAGAAAATCTCTCAAGGATGTTTACTGTAATGTGTTTATTACACATATCATTCTGTCTATAGTGATCAATACAGTAAATGATCTCAATGATCAAATCAATCTCCTCCGCACGCTGCATTTGAATGACAGACGCCCGTCAGCCTGCAGGGGATTGTGGGATTGTTGTTAACTGGAGCAGGGGCTCGAGAGGAGAGCGCAGGTGGACGTATCTCTGCTCTTTTAAAGACCCTCGCGAGCCCCTCGTTCAGCCATCGATCGGCCCTGACGGGGATCTGTCACCCTGTTACTTACTGCTCAATCTCTCCGGACGACATTTACGCCGCACTGATTGGAGCGTGTCACTGACCGACGGCTGTAAATAGTCCTGGAACATCTGAACGTCGATGAGCGGGCCGTGGAGAGAGAGCTGACAGACGCTTGACCTTTTGCCCTTATTACAGCGGGTAAATGGAGGCCCGGCTGGGCTGAGAGTCCTGCACTTCTGATTGCGGCGAGCGTGCTGAAAGCGTCCTGTGTGCCGGAAGAGACGGACACTCTGGATAATGGAGCCCGAGAGCTTTATCACAGCACAGGTCCTGAGAACAGAGGTTTCAAGCATGTAAATGGTGCTGATGCAGTCTGCGTGCGTCTCCGGAGGTCGCCACGGCGCTTGTTATCACTTCAACTGTATTAAAAGAGCCTCTTGTAGCCGCTGGCCTCTGCTCTCCTCCAGCACATCTCTCTCTCTATCGGCTTTGTGCCAGAAACACTCTGGTCATACTGTTTATCTCACAAACCGTTCGTGTTTTTACCAAAATAACTTGCAAAAATGAAACCGGGAAACACCAATGACCTGCTTTTCAGCTCACATATTAGACTAAACATCTTCTGAAATAAAACTCCAGTCCAAACACTCTCATTCCAAAGCTGAACTCCTGAAAATAAAAAATTCGGAAACTCGATGAGCATGTTTGAACTGAACGTGTGAGAGTTGAGATGCTTTCTCTCACAACACAGACACAAATGAAGCAGAAAATCATTTCAGTGACAAATCAGCAAACCCACGTTAAACAATTCCCCTCCATACAAGAGCACAAATAATAATGATTCTGGCCCGTCGCCCGATAGATTTCACTCAGAACACCCGCTGCGAGGATGACATCATCACGCTCTGTCCTCTTCAACCAATGACAAGCAGACGACAGGCGTGCCAAAGATCTTCTGCCCACCATTAGAAAATATTATTCCCATTAGAGGTCTCAAATCCCTTCACATATTAAAACTCGTGTACTAGTATGAACTGATTTAACCACAAACACACACAATTACTTGAGTATGATCACTACAGCACACTTTAATCCAGACACCACACTGAAGTTACTGGAATAATATTGAGTCAAATAAAAGCGACACAGGAACACTGTTTACTTTCTAAACTAGAGAGAGATTTGAATTGGCCGGAGTGAGTGAACAGCATCATTCACAGAATTTATAGCTGGTAAATATGTCTTATAACGGCCAAAATCAGAGAGAGACGTGTGGAGAATAATGTGTAGAAAAGCATTCCTGACATACGGTGAGAAATCCTGGATCTCTCCGGCCCGTTGGAATAATTCTCCAGGCAGCGCTATGAGCCGAATGTCCAGACACCAGCTGAGGAATAAACATGTTTCAGAATCCCAGAGTAAATGTGTTGCTGTGCTGTAAATGTGTGTTCACGTCTCGGAATTTGCATCAATAAATCACAGTAATTAGATTTAACACACACACCACTACAGCACACGTTTGTGTTTGATTTGTATAATTCTGTTTCTCTCATCATATCTTTCATTATTGTGTCTGAACACAAACTCTGTGTATGTTTTTGCTCCTAATTGACTGAACAAATGACTGGCGTCCACACACCTGACGTGAGCGTTAAATACATCACAAACACCACTAAACCAGTAGCTGAAATAAAACAAACAAACCCAAAGCGTTCGCTGTCAATGAAAGATCAGACGTTCTCAAACATGTCACATCTGTTTTACTAATATAAGATTTACAGTTCACAGAGAATAACTTCAGTGTTCATGTTGAGCACATCTGAAATCAAATGTCTGGATTTGACACTTTACCACCACAATAAGACACATTCATCCTCTCTGTGAACTGGACTGGAATATTTCCTCACACACACCACAGGTCTGTTTAATCCGGAGGAATTTTTACAGTCGTCCATGAGCTCCACTGTAAACTGACATGAGAACCAGTGTAAGAATGTTCTGTTCCATCTGTCTCATGAGAACATTACACATCTCTCACATCATATTTTCACGTCACATTTTATATCACATAAAAATCTCACATTAGCCACACAAGACGTTTCGCTTTACACATAAATGTCCACATCTACAGTTAGACAGTTTAGACTGTAAACGGGTCTCAGTCATGAGAATTTATCATCTAACTGCACCGTACTGAACTTCATTGCCGTCTCTCTCTCTCTCTGTCAAACTCTTTAGTTTAGTGTGTGTGTGTGTGTGTGTGTGTGTGTGTGTGTGTGTGTGTGTGTGTGTGTGTGTGTGTTTAGGGGTTTTTCACATTCGGTTCACTCTTGAAATGAAAAACAAACACACTCACCTCCCATAAGTGTCTTGTGTTTCGCACGGAGCCCGACTGCACCTTGTCCAGCGGCACAGACACTCCCTGGAAGGGCCCGATCCACGTGCCCTGTGGGATGCGCTGGGCCGCACAGATGCCGTAGCCCAGACCCGGGACGGTGCTGGTGCACAGACACACCTCACGGGGCAAATCCCTCAGCCACTCCGGGACCTCTGGGGGGGGAACGGCCACCGAGGCGCTGCTGGTCCCCACCAGCCTCCGCAGCGAGTGCAGGGGGCCGTGCATGGGGCACTCCCCGTTCCGGTTGTCCGCACACATGTCACAGCCTGGGGGACGGCACAGCGAGAGGGGCAGTTATTTACACCGGCTCACAGATGGGACCCTGAACACCCCGACAACTCACACACACAATAAACACAATCCTTTCACTCTGCTTATGCGTAATATCTAAAGAAAGATTTAGCATAACTGAAATCAAATAAATAGGTGAGACTGAGGTGCTGCTTATCAGAGGAATTTACATATAAAAGAACACAGATTTAAAGAGTGTAAATACATAGAAATATTGACCCAAATATCATGACTGACATATGCTCAGATTTAACTGATGTTTTTAAATTATTTATTATATGTGACTTTGAATATGAACATGTGGACATCATATTGCTTTCAGTAAGAGAAATAAACACTGGCAGACTGGTCACCGGTATAATATTATTTCGTTGCGATAAAGGCCCTTATAGATCTTTTCCTTAATTTGATGTTGCGCGCACATTTTAATATAGGCTATTAAAAGGAACAAAATATTTTGTACAACATGTCTTCTGTATTATTGAGAAATAAAGCGTTCGATCATTTAACAATAAAAAACATGATTTGTTTTTCACACAGAATTTGTGTTCCGCTCGCGCTTTAAACTACACGTGTCGCTTTATAAATGAGCTCCTGTGCTGTGAAATATGGGCTAAAAATCCCGAATGTAGATAAAGAAGTCTTTGTGTCCCCGGGAGACACACATATCCCGTGTTGGGATGATGAATGTGGGCCGATGCTTCAGATCGATCAGTGATGTGACTCTCCTCTACAAAACTATACAGCAATTAATTGTGTTGAGTCCGATCATCGCTCATCTGATGCGGCATATATCGATGAAGATTACTGCTGATCACTCGAAATAAACACTCTTCACCTCTCACACCTCACATTTACACTCATGCACATCGAAATAAAAACTTTATTTACATATCCAGTAAAAAAACTATAAATAACATTAATTAAAGACGGAAAACTGGATGACATAAAAATCTCTTCAGCGCCTCATCGCTTTAATAAAGCCGTTAAAAAATAATATATAGGCCTATATATATTTACCATATTTCATTTAAAATAGGCCTACCTAAAACATTTACGTTTAAAGTAATTGAATAGGCTATGTAAATAACTAGGGTAAATCTGTATTCATTAGGCTTACCTAAATAGGTAGCCAGTTAATAATAAAACCTTTTCCGTTTTGAGGGACACCAAATAATTCGTACATTTTGCATTTATTATTAGCTATTTGTATTCATTTCTTTAATTTCCAGCACGGTTTTTTACTTCTAATAATCCTTGTTTAAAGCGCGTTAATTATTTCGTGCGGCGATGTGTTTAAAACGCGTCGATATTTCATCTGATTGCTCAGTAAAACTCGTAAAGATCGAGTCGCACCTGCGCGTGCATAAATTCAATTTATTCCGTACAAGATTATTTAGCTGCTCAAGACACTCTGGCCTTTTGCAAGTAAATGAACTAATCCTTATTTAATTTAAACCTAAATTATTCATATAGGCTAACTGTATTTTTAGATATTTTTAGATATTGAAATTTCAATGATTATTCCAATAATTTGCGACATTTCTAATAGCCTACCTGGTGCGCACACACACACACACACACACACACACACACACACACATCAATCACTCTTCTGTATGTATGGAATTATGAAGCTATACAGACGGTTATGAATGTCTCCGCTGTGGTTGTTCAGAGGGATGATCTCCATCCTCTGCTGGCCGTACAGATAGAAGTCCAGTTCCTCAGAGCTCAGCTTCAGACGCGACGCGCGATCATTCTGAAAGTTTGAAAGTTCTCTGGCCTGACACGAGCCGCCCGTGCTGCTGCTGCTGCTGTCCGTCTGTCCGAACAACGCGATCTGCGGAACCGCGAGCTGACTCAAACCCGCTAAAGACGACACGGAGGAAGCGCTCGAGGACGCCGGTAACGATGTCGATGAGGTTGAAGAGATGAGGTTGGGTCTTTGTCGGAGGTTCTCCAGCGCGGCTGTTTTCAGCGGGTTCTGCGGGAACAGCTGCTGCCAGTGCTGGATGTAAGTCGGGTCTACTTTGAGAAAAGCAGAACCGCTGGGCTCGCCCGGCTTCAGCATATCCGACTGTAACACAGAACACATGATGATGTTTAACACTTCAACTTATAATCGACCAAAGAGTTTCTCGAACGCAGCGCGCTCGTGAGGCATTCACGCGACACGAGTGAAATTAAAGTGTGAAAGTCTTACCCACTCAGAAGAGTCCACGCTGTGACTTCAGGACACTCACACCATCACAGTATTGACCGTGAGAGTTCTGCTCGAAACGTCCTCCCACCCTCACGCGTGTCCTCGTCTCGCGCTCCCTCACGAGCACGTGGGTGCATGGTTGCGGCGGGACACGCAGAAGTGAATGTGTATGTTTACTTCTTACTCTTTATGTCTCTTGATTAAGCTCACTTAGCCACATTTATTTAGATCTTTTCTTCTTGTTTAGTTAAAGATTCTTTCTCTAAAACGAATTATAAAACTAAGTTATAAATGCTTTCATAGTAGCCTATTTGAAAAAGGTCATAAATCACAAACCCTATTTACTTCATTTTCTATGAAATTGTCGTTGATAATTAATTTTTGGCATTTATGAAACTGATGAATAATTGTATGATTTCCTTGGGTTTTTGACGTGTGCGCGCTTTTATTCCCATCATTTACTGTTGTGAAAGAGTTTTCACAGACTCTCAGTATCTAAATGTGCACGCACGGGGCATTTCACAGCGTTCCGTCCAGAAGAGGCTAAAATGTTTTGACTGGCAACATTCTGACAGAGTCATTCATCATCCACAGCTCTCTGATAACAAATCAAAACACAAACATAATCGTCTGAACATGAATTCCTGTCTACAAATGCATTTCACTCGTAAAGAATGCGAGTAATAACAGCACAAACGGCTTTATGTTTCGTTAGATTCTTTTCTTAAAGGGTGTAATGCTACATTTTAAGTCTTAATAAATAAATAAACCAATTAAATCATTATTAATAGAAAGAATAGCCTACATTGTATTCGTTATGTCATCGTGGTGCTTCGTGTCAAAATGAACCACAAAACAATTTAGTTGTCACACTTGGAAATAACATCGCTATTATGACAGCGTATTGGTGTTTTTATTCATTGATAAATGACTAGTGAAATAAAGTGCACTCGAGGGGCGGCGAGGATCAATACATTAACTGCCCAAATATATCATTTTCTGTGCCAAAAAAAACAAAACAACCGCATTATTAAAGCTGATGTAAACTTGGGCTTCATTTGTATATTTTCAGAGTGTTTCATTAACATAGACCACTGTTTGACATTCACTTAGACCCTTTGCATTTCTTCTTAATGAATTCTGCTGTTGGCTGAAAGACAAATGAACGAGGCTGTTTGACAGGAGTCCGATAAAGAATTCAGCCACCAGCCCTCTTATTATAGTTTTAAGGTCACGGGTTGCTGAGTATATAATTCATTAATATAGACGTATATTCAGATGGGAGATGATGGTCGTTTTTGAACACACGTGACCTCAGAAATGTATATAAATTCCGTTTAATGGCTTGATGCAAATATGAAGAAATATTTATGTATGTAGATGCGGTTTAATGACGTCTAATAATTATGTAAATATTGTATTTAATTCTCCGTATTTGCTGCATATTCGATGTAAATATCCCAGCCCATTTTTGTGTCTGTCGTTTTATTCAAAGAGAAAACAAATAGGCCGCTCGTGATGCGTGCGACTGCAGTTGTTTTAGTGCACTGTATGTAGGGCACTGATTCGGTTGTTTCTTTTAATACTTTCAATAAATGTAGGCCTATATATAGTCCTGGTATTAAATTCTCTTTTAAAAATATCAGTTCAAGATGCTGTTTGCATTAACGAGACACGCGTGCATTTTACTAGCTAATAGGCCTATTTCTGTACTAAACATTTCTATAATCGAAACTATTCGACTGAATGTTAACTTCTGTATTAACTGCATGTGCTCATGTGGTGTTTTATTGTTCTATTGCGTCTTCTTGAACTCGTCTAATGTAAAGCTAAAGTGAAATAGAGCAGTAAATGTGCTGTAGTAGAGAACGGAGAGGGCGCACGAGAGCCTGAATGAAAGAAACATATTAAACCTATATGATTCAGAGCTTTATACCCAGACTAAAATAAATGTTGAAAAGCCCTTGCACTGACATATCATGAAATAAATCGGGGCCTTTGCTTTGTCTCAAGATACACACCAGTCATGTTTCTCAGTTAGTAAAAATTAAATGTTCGTTTTTAAGTAAAGGCCTAGTCGTGTTTTAACCTAATCCCTGTCTGGGAAAACACCTCATAAACTGGGAAAATACCTTATTTACATTACTATACACATTTTTTAAAAAGTGCTGAGAAAGAATCCTCACATTAATGCCATTATGTCATCTTATAAAAACAAATTCTTTCTCTATTTTTATCATCTAAAAATCCTTTTTCTATACAGAGAAGCTTTTGTGAAAGGTTCTTCAAATGTTAACATTTTATATGGAACCCTTCAGCCATAAATGCTTCTTCTCTATAGCATCGTGAAGCACCTTTTGTAACTTTTTTTAATTTGTGATCTGAGAAAAACGCTGTCAGCAGATAGTTTGCATTCAAGAAATAAAAGGTTTGTATTTGAATAAAAAGTCTCATGAACATAAACATTTCTTACACATGACTTTGATGTGAATGTTCAGAGACTCACTGAGTGTTTTTTGCAGAATAGAACTGAGTGGCAACCATTATAAGCACTGACCCCAGAACAGATCCTACTGTCTTTACAGACGTTAGATTCCTGTAAAAGTGATAGGAGAAAAATATACATTACAAGAACGTTCATAAAAAGCAAGAGCACATGGAAGAGTTCAGGACTGATTGAATGAAATGAGTGACAGGATCAGACATGAGAAGAGAAATTCCCAGAGTCTGATATTCAGTTTTTGCTTTACATAAAGAATACAAGAGAGATTAATGAGGTGTGCAGGTGAGAACACTGAGAAAACACACTGAGATACAATCATGATTTCTGCATTTATTCACTTTCTGAGTTTTGGCGTTTTCCTATTATTTCAAAGTTAAAAACACTAAAGAACTCGATGATTTTCTCCGCTGTAACTTAAGTTAATATCACACACTTATAAACTTTAAAGTGTGAATCAATAGAAATTGATCAACATTCATCTCAAAGGCTAAAAGTGCTTTCGAAATATTTTCATTTAGGCTACTGTCTGCAGAAAAAAGACGCTGCGCATGTGACGCTCCGCTGTGACGCGCAAGAGGAGGAGCGTCACACAGGAAGAAATCAACGCTGTCAAACGCGGCGCTCGCGATGTATTGCGCTCAGCTCTGGCACACATTGGCTTTCTTTTATTTGCCGTTTTTAGGGATCCATGCAGATTTTAAAACGCGAACCGGACCGAAAGTCACGGACAAGGTGAGACGCGCGCGCGTTTTCTGCATACCGAAGAAAGCGCGAGGCGACGTGTCACAGTCGCAGCATCACAGCGAAAACACTGCACACACATAGCCTACTGTTTATACATCCATACAAACATACAACACACACACACACACACACTGAGAGAGAGAAATATGCGTCGATATTTTCATCGTGTTATTAAGGCCGTTATGTATAAATCAAGCGCGACAATACGTCACATCTGAGCGCTTATGACGATACTGACTGTGTAAAATCACACAGATACTGAGAGAGCACCTCGCGCACCACAGTAAATCTAGTTTAACTCTAATAAAACCATAGTAATCACACATTTAACATTGTCTCACTACACTAAACATTGTTTAGCCATATCTGTAGTAAAACTGTTGTTATACAAATGACAATCAATCTGCCAATACACTTTTACTATAATAAAATCATGGTTAAAAAGGCGCACACAGCATCATCACAACATCACAGCATCATCATCCCAACATCACAACATCACAGCATCATCATCACAACATCACAGCTTCATCACAGCATCATCATCACAACATCACAGCTTCATCACAGCATCATCATCACAACATCACAGCTTCATCACAGCATCATCATCACAACATCACAGCTTCATCACAGCATCATCATCACAACATCACAGCTTCATCACAGCATCATCATCACAACATCACAACATCTGCATGTCACTGTGAATTTAGAGTAAATAATTAAGTTTTTAATCCATCAATATTTTTTTCTTCATTTGTTGTGTAGTTGTGTTAAAAGCAGAATCGTGTTTAATGATGTAATAGTTTGTTTGTGATGCAGGTGTTTTTTGACATCACAGTAGGAGGACATGAGGTCGGCAGGATTGTCATCGGTCTGTTCGGGGAGGTCGTGCCTGTTACCGTGCAGAACTTTGTGGCACTTGCTACAGGAGAGGTAGAATCGTATTCTTATAACACACACATGTCCAATCGACCACGAGCTGCAGTGTTGATCTGGAAATAAGTGTAGTGTCACTAACCCTGTGAATGAATGACATCAAGCGCTCACAGAGATTCTCTCCTCAGAAAGGTTACGGCTATAAGGGCAGCAAGTTCCATCGTGTGATCAAAGATTTCATGATCCAGGGAGGAGACATCACAGCTGGAGACGGAACAGGAGGTACTTTCATCAGCGCATCATCATCTCCTCAATCTACTGAGACACAGTTAGACAATACAGAAGATTGTTCCTATCATCCTTCATCATTGTGTGTAGAGCTGTATTTCAGTGCTTGTGTCTGTACAGGTAAAAGTATTTACGGTAACACGTTTGCTGATGAGAACTTCCGACTGAAGCATCTGGGTGCAGGATGGGTCAGTATGGCAAACGCAGGACCCGACACCAACGGCTCTCAGTTCTTCATTACGATGGCAAGAGCTCCGTGGCTGGACAACAAACACGTGGTGTTTGGGAAAGTTCTGGAGGGAATGGTGAGATCTTCTACAGGCCCTGTAAAAAACCTTGGGTGTGCAGTGAGATCACATTCATGATGTCACTCACCTCTCCGTCTGTCTCTTTCAGTCTGTCGTTCACACCGTTGAACTTCAGGACACAAACGAGAGGAATCTGCCGTACACCGAGTGTGTGATCGTCAACAGCGGAAGCATTAAAGTCAAAGAGCCCTTCATAGTAGAAGTGGAGGGCTGGTAACAGCGTTCATGTGTAGACAGTGCACATGTCATGTCCACGTCTATGCAGACTCTTTTCTACAGACACATATCTCACAACAATATCAAATAACTTGAATCTGTATTCATATCAGGTCATTTCTACTGTATGTGAATCAGTCCTTGTGCAATTGCCAAATGTAAAGAAGTTGTGTCTTGTACGCATGTTAAAAATGAATCTTGCTTTAGTTCAGTGTTAATCGGCTCTGTGGATGTGTTTCTGTTTTAAGATCTTCAGGAGATTTCTCTCATCTTGCAGAATAAAGAACTTGAATCCTGAATGAGTTTCTGATGGTTTGACTTTAAAGACTCAAAACACATTGTGATTTCTCACATGCGTCTCATGTTGTGATGATCAGGACAGAAACACTGAAAGGTCAAACAGCAGAACACATGTGAAGAGTTCATGTATGTTACTCGTGATGATGACACACATTAATGTGTTTTTTAAATTTCATCACAACATTAAAATAAAATAAAGAAAACATTAAAACAGGAAAGTCCTGTCAAAAATCGAACTATTTTTACTTTCAAGTACATTTTTAACTATCTGTACTTTATGAGAGTGCTTTTACTACATTACTACATTTTATAAACACTCTGCTTTATGTACTTAAATACTGTATTAAAGGTAACAAACATGTAGTGAAGTAAAAGTATGATATATGCTGTATAATGTTGTGCAGTACTCTCATAGAGTACAGAAACTTGAAAAAGTATTGTCCACCTCTATCATTTCTTCTCTCTCATGTGTTTTTAAAACAACAACAACAACAGAAGATATTTTGAGAACTGTGTCAGTGGTTTTATGTTCATAAAATGGAAGTCAATGGAGTTTTGTTGTTGTTGAGTGTTGTTTGATTATTGGCATTTCTTCAAAATATCTTCTGTTGTGTTCTGAAGAAGAAAGAAACTCACACAGGTTTGAGTAAATGAAAGAATTATCAAGAATTGGTTGAACTGTTTTTCATGTATGACAGCAGTCACATTTAACTCCTCTGTCTGTACTGACATGTTTTACACAAGTTTCTTTTTAAATCTCATAAACCTCTCATTACTGCAATACAGACACGTGACTATTAATGTTTTTAATGAACTGTCTTGTTTTAAAGCGAGGTCTTGCTCATAAAACCTGAAATAAGACTCACACATGAAGAGCTCTGACACTGTGATTCCTCCACCAACAAGTGAACGTGTGAGGAGCTTTGGGAGAAGACTTCAGAAGAGAATCGATTCACGAGCCGTTTGGAGCTGAACGAGGAGGTGAGCGGAGATGACAGGCCTCATTACAGCACAGCTCGAGTCCCTCAGGAACGCTCCCGCTGCATGATGGGACAGTTTGCTGGAAAGGTCAAGAGCAGACAAATCAGCCTGGCAGAAAGCATCTGAAACTGCCCCTGATAGAGGCGCATCTGCCCCGACACCACACATTCACTCTGACAATTCAAAAGAAACTCATCTATATTTCTATCAAACCGTCGACTCGCGGGACGCCGCAGGATTCGCATGGCGGCTTTTCCTGAAAAACAAAACCATCGACAACAGCGTCCCTCGAACATTTTCCTGCATAAACATTGTGCAAACACGAGCACTTTTGTGTAATGCGGTCCGGAGCGTATATTGATCGTCCCTCGACTGACAAGAGAATCATTTCGAGATCTCCTCTCAGTTTCTGCTGTATTGACGTCCCTGTAATGGCACATCTAACCCTGTGAAACTCTGACAATTATGAGCCCATCCTGCAGGTCTTTACAATTAAAGACTGAATTATCATACTGACGGATCTGACAACACGCCGAGAGATCAGACACACTCAGACTGTCACAGATGTCTCTGCATATATATATCATTAAAAACACATTTCAGTCTTTACCCTGATGTCCATAATACAATCATCAGAACACCCAAAAATCTGCAATGTAGGAGGCACATCATTCACTTTGTGCGCCCAAAACCTCTCCGATGTAAAAACGTGCGCGCGGCGTCAGAAATCGATGCGGTTTCATCTCTGAAGGCTGAACAGACACCTGCTGGACAACATTGATCGTCCCTTCAGGACCCTCACACTCTTTCCCCTCCACCTCACCAATTGTCTGCCTTTTTCTCTTTCGCCCGTTAGAATACGGTCACAAATTTACAACGGGGACTTGTTCTCCCCGCTCGGGGTGAGGTACCATCACTCAGCGGAAAAACATTGTGAAAATATCAGAGGGAAGGGCCGTCCGACAGGGGAGAGGTATAAACAGTCTAATGATTTCCCCAGAGTTTCTGCCAGGAGCCCGTGTCACATGAAAGCAGCATAAATGGTGACATATCCTCAGTCAGTATCACGGGGAAATCGAACCCTGACATTCTTTTTAGGGCCCGAGCCTCCTCATCAGCCAATTACCGCGGTAACTGGAGAGCCGGCTTCTCGGAGCGCGGTCGAGAATGCCACGAACCTTCTGAGATTACGACTGCGCGCGCTGCCAAAACAGCCTCGACCGCCCCGCGGCCCAGAGGAACTATTTATAAATGAACTGAAACCGCTTTGGATCAAACGGCCCTGTAATAAGACTTTTTCGCCCGAAATGACGGCCCTGCACACACACACACACACACACACGCACTGAGAAAGAGAGACGGTGAAATGGCCGTTTATTAGCGGATAACACATCACATCTCTCTAAAAGTTCTCTGTGCGAACCGTACGGGATGTGTGACAGAAAGCTGTTCTTGTATGAAGACATGAAGATGTTGATGGTGGATGAGAGATGAAAGATGAATTTCTCACGGCTGAGCTGCTGTTTAATGTATGCAGAGCTCAGAAATCACATTACTACACACAATCACATCAGGAGCAAATGATAACAGATAACTGCTGAAGTTCAGATGATGCTGAATGTTTCTTCAGGAGAAGAGCAGCAAGGCTCTCTGTATTTGTCTGGTTAATGTGAGCTCTTCTCTCTCTCTCACATGTGTGGAGCAGATCCCTCTGAAACTCATTAACTCTGAAGGCCGGAGCTCCGGGAGAGACGCGGCGGGCCGGCCGGGTGGGCGCGGGGGGGGATTCACGGCTCCTCTCATCACCACTGAAACAATGAATGCTGAAGCACAGATAACCTGATCTTCTTATTATAACCGTATGATCATTTCCATTCAGTCACTTTAAGCGTGACGCCCGGCCTGTGTTGGTGTTTCACTGTTGTACGGTTGTGTAATATATATTCACAACATTTATTCATCTCCATGAAGCTGAAACAAGAACTGATGCACCATTAAACATTGAGCAGGCAAACACACAACACAACAGATAAATATTGCTGCTTATTATCTTATGAAGTGAAAAATGGCAACAACCTTTTTGCTTGAAATGATGATTCCTGTAATAAAAAAGAGAAAGAGACATCAAACAGTAAACAAAAAGCTTACATAGATATCTATTTCTGTCCAGATTCATATTTTTATTTGGATTCAATCAAATGTTATTCTATTATGATCTTTCTGTCTATTACATTTCTTACTTGAACAATTTAAGAAAAGCTGACCAGACCTACACTATACTGTAGGATTGTGTCTATGTGACAAATAAAACAGATTATTTACCTGAAGTGATTTGCAGTACATTTAAGATGTTTGATCAGCTTGTTCTCTGAAAATCAAACCCACAACCCTTGAGTCCCTGTAACACAATACTGCACCAAAGCTCAAGAGTTACAGGAACACAGCAGCTGAGGCTTGTTTTGTGTTTTCAGATGACGTTCAGGAAGTGTTCGTCTCTATCCTCTTTATGGAAGGGTTTGGGATGGAGTGAAATCGGACAGGGCCGATGTGTGTGCCCCAGGATCTTCAGGGGCAGATGGATCAATAACAGCTGAATGCCATCTGCTTGGTGCAGCAGAACGCAGCTCGAGCCCGCGCCATGCATCTTCTACTATTGAAAGGTTATTTTTATGCGAGTAAACAATTCATCCTCTGGTCTCCACGCGTTCTGCTCATTTACCCGCTCCTGGTCGATACCATATGCAAAACGGGCGGAAAAAAATTGAATCCTAGGAGTGAAGCTGATGCCCAGGTGACGGAAAATCGATCGGCCTCTCCACTAACCTGTGACGTGCGGTCAGAGTGTTTTATAGGCGATCATGCAAATCTGCGTCCCAACAACACAATTCTCTTAAGAGCCCTGAACAAACAGCGAGATAAGACACTGGACGAGAGGAGAATCTACTTTTTAACTTCAATTAATGACACCTTCTGCTGGTTTTATAAACCCGCCGCTAGGGTTTCTGGGCCCTCAGGCCACACACCATACAGGAAAGTGAGGGGGTCTGATGTACCTCCTCCCGCTCCTGCATTTGACGGGATGATGGGCCTTTCTGAAGCATCATCGCCGCCCGTTCAGAGAGACACGGATGTTTCCACGGAACGCTCCGCTGGCTGCGCGCTCGACCTGTTACGGGCTCCGGGGATGTCGGCGGACGGGCGGTCGGGAGGGGGATTGTTTGGTTCTTATTAGATTTTCTGCAGTCCAGCTATTAGTGATAAATGTACTGCTGCATTCACTGTCAAGTTAATCAATGCTGCCAAAGTTTTGTTGACCTACCAGCAATCCATAAAGCAGAGGCGCTCCATTTTTTACCCTCCCTGCACCGTGACAACTCTGTCCGCCGCGGGGGCTCTCCGGCGCTCGGCCCGCCGCTTCACTTGAAAGGCTCTCCACAAATTGAAATAGTGTCTTTAAAAGCGGGGCAATTGCTGTGACGCCTCGCCTGTCAAAGAAATTGTTTAAAAACCAGAGTCACTCAAACAGATCCAGTTTGATGGTTAAAACACTGGCAAATCGATAACTTCACACATGATAGAATGTTGTCAAGTGTTAAAAAAAGCGCTGCGTTCCTGACAACAAACTCCTTATTTTCACAGGCGAGGCAGTAAAAATGGACGCGAGGGGTTTGAGATCGAAGGCCTGGAATGTATGATGCTGTCAGCTCGAGCCTCTGAAACAAATGACCGCCGCACACTTTCAAACGCAATTATGGTCTTATGAAATATGAATTTCCATTGATTTCTTACAGCGTTTCCCATGGTCATTCAGCTCTGTGTATGAAATACTCGCAGTATAAATTATGAACGCTGACTGACGTCATTTGTGTTTATAGTTCAACGATTGTTTCCGTATTATTATTATTATTATTATGATGATGATGATGCTGATTTTCAGCAGCACATTAAGAGAAATAGGATGCTGTGGTGGTGGCTGAGGTTAATACAGTCACAGTTAGTGTCAAACACAAGGCCGTAACCCGGCTGGAGAATACTGAAGAACCCTTTCACTCTCATGACAAATGAATCACATCCACAGCATTCATCACAAACCGTCACGTGCACACACGCACAACACACAACACACAACACACAACACGTACGGTGTAAAAATATCTTGTTGGCCTTGATTTGAAG
Source organism: Oreonectes daqikongensis (assembly GCA_026939265.1). Lineage (NCBI taxonomy): Eukaryota > Metazoa > Chordata > Actinopteri > Cypriniformes > Nemacheilidae > Oreonectes > Oreonectes daqikongensis. Next base: position 195,058 of record JAOTQM010000256.1, on the reverse strand, counting down.
TATAATGCCATAACAAAAATATGAACTTATTTTGATGTGGTGAAATAATGTAAAATGA
>JAOTQM010000256.1:0-190000 GCA_026939265.1 Oreonectes daqikongensis | reverse complement strand
CACATACACACGTCTTTTCAATGACTTTTCTTTCAGGATATATTAAATACTACTCATCTATTATTGAAACAGATCACATGAGAGATATGTATATGTATATATATCTGGCTTTATAACGTGAGTTTTGTAAAGCAGACAGAGATGAGACGGAGCAGTCGATCGGGACATCATCTGTTTTATTGCTGATGGCCTTTTTTCTTCTCTATTGTAATGTAGCGCAGGGAAACTGTCAGGCCACTTTCTGACACACATTTACATTCTCCAATGACAAGTGACACCAGCGAAAGGCCACAGAAAACTGTTTATTGATCAGACTTAAACTATTGGATGGAGCAGATGAGGTGATATGTGTACGGAGCAGACTTCATCACATCACGTCTGGTGTTAAAGAGCTGCTGATTGCTTTGTAAAGATGTTAAAGTGCTCATCGGCCCTATTAACTCCACACGCCGCTCATTCATAATCCGCTGAATACTAAACGCCGGCCGTGTCGCCGTACATTTACGGCCTGAAGAATTGGCGAGCGGCAGCTAATGAAATGGGAAGAACTCGGAGCCAAAGTCATTTGACACTGCCGGCGGCCGCTGACTCACAATTAAATGAATTCCCATTGCATTCTGACCTTTAACACAACACAACAAAAGAAATGAGCAGGAATGTGTCGTCCGCTGTTAAATCAAACCCTTACCGCCTCTGAAAGAGCTTTAACTGAAAAAAACTGTTTAACTTTTTGTGAACATGTTCTCTGGATTCTTTGAGATTCATTGAGGTTTTTACATAACAGGACTTAAATATATCATTCGACATTTCTCAAAATATTTTCTGTTGTGTTCCACTGATGAAAGAAAAATGACACATGAGAGAGAAGAAATAGAATTGAGATTTTTGGATGAACCCTAATTTTAAAAATAAAGGTCACTAAAGGGTTCTTTGTCAGGCTGTATGATAAAGTTATTTGTTAAAAATGTTCTGTTGGTTGTATTTATTTCTTTGAGGAACTAGAAATATTTCTTCTGAGATCAGCAAAGAGAAAGAGAGCGGCGTCAGAGTTCATTAAACGCTTTTCAGAAACCTTACTGCTGTCGCGTGTGCGTGCGTGCGTGTGTGTGTGTGTGCGTTCATTGATGAACGTCACATTGCCGATGGATTTATGCATGTAAATGAGCGTTCAATACTCCTGCCAGAGCTTAAATATACTGTAGCGTTTGATGCTCACACAAACATTGTTTTCAGTCAAAGAAAATCAAGAAAGACTTTGTGCTTTATCTGTAAAACAATGCATTTAACTTTAAACTCGCTAAACACAAAATAACAGAGAGAAAAGCTAAATATAGTGCAGTTAAGAAGAGTCTCAAGTGTCTCAAATCTTTCGAGCATTCGTGAGTGTTTATCCAGGCCTCATATTCAGTGATTTGTGTAAAGATACCTGAGGGAATTCACAAATTCAAAGCAAAGGTTGCAGTTTGAGTTTAATCATTACACCGTAGACAGAAAGTCAATTAGTGGAGATCAATATTTTTAAGAAACATTGAAATCCAGCCGGTGTACAAGGCCGCCTCTATTAAAGACTGCTAATGCATGCAAATATACAATTAACACAGCATACGAGAGAGAGAGAGAGAGAGAGAGAGAGAGAGAGAGAGAGAGAGAGAGAGAGAGAGAGAGAGAGAGAGAGAGAGAGAGAGAGAGAGAGAGAGAGAGAGAGAGAGAGAGAGAGAGAGAGAGAGAGAGACAGAGAGAGAGAGAGACAGAGAGAGAGAGAGAGAGAGAGAGAGCAGTATATATATATATATATATATATGATCCCTGTAAAATGTAAAAAGTAACATCTTTTGGTGAAACAGAATCTCCTGTTGGGATACAGAACGTAAATGCCATTTGGTTCATCCTCATGTCATTAGGACGCTTTCTATTCTTCTCTTTCTATTCTGCCCCTTGGCAATATTATTAAAAAACATGGAATTAGTTTCCACTGTTATGCAGATGATACTCAGCTATATCATGAGGACCAGATGAATCCTCTCAACTAGCTAAACTGGCAGAGTGCATCCAAGATATAATACATTGGATGACTAGTAATTTCCTTCTTTTAAATTCCAATAAAACAGAAATATTACTTATTGGACCAAAGACACTTAAGCAGAATATTTCAGATTATAACTTGCAAATTGAAGGCTGTATTGTTACTCCAGCAAATACAGTTAAAGATCTAGGCGTTATATCAGACAGCAAAATCACATCTCAAATGTCACAAAAATAGCCTTCTTCCATCTCAGAAATATTGCCAAACTGTGAAATATTCTTTGTGTTGCTGATGCAGAAAAGCTAATTCATGCATTTATGACCTCAACGCTCGATTATTGTAATGCACTACTTAGTATAATAAACTTACGTTACATGACAGCAGTTTGAAGTTATAACTGCACTCAGTTACATTATGCCACTACTATTTTCCCTGCCTAAAACATTCATCTGTTGTCTGATATTGGTTACAAAACTAGACCCAAACAGTTTCAACAAATGTAATTTTAAAAGCTCTCACTGTTATTCATAAACATTAGTGCAGCTATGACACATCAGAGGAGAACTGGTCCTCCCGAGGTTTTTTCTCCATTTATTCATCATTGGAGTTTGGGTTCCTCGTCACAGGGCCTTGTTCACCGGGAGACTGCTTATATTAGATTAGCTTAAGGTTCGGTAAATTTCATTATCATTATTTAAATCTTTTCTTTTCTCCTGTAAAGCTGCTTTGGAACAATGCACATTGTGAAAAGCGCTATATAAATAAAATTGAATTGAATTCCATTGTGTTCCACTGAAGAAAGACTCACATACACAAAGATAAATGACAGAACTGCAATTGTGGACCGAACTGACCATCTGACTGTACTTATTTATAATCTCTTGTACTGATCAAGATCAAGTGTGCGTGTGTTCAGTATGTGTGTGTTCAGCATGTGTGTGTTCAGTTGCGTGTGTTCAGCATGTGTGTGTTCAGTTGCGTGTGTTCAGTTGCGTGTGTTCAGCATGTGTGTGTTCAGTTGCGTGTGTTCAGTTGCGTGTGTGTGTAGACAGCAGTGATGACCTCTCATTTATTCGACAGCACCTTCAGCAGTCTTTAATAGGCACTAATATTTACAGGTTCATGTTGGCTGTATTGAAGGCCACACACTTGATCTGATATATGATTTAGTTTAGTTTGACTCACAGATGACCTGTGTTGAAATAAAACACACAGCACAGAAATCATTTCTCTACGCCAGCAGGATTATAAAGAACCTTCAGCAACAGATAACAGAGAAATAAATGAATGAGACTCACCGCTCTTATCTCTCCGCTTGCCACCGGGACGCTGAACTTCACATTTGCCAAATCAGAAACAAGCACGTGGAATGATTTCTCAAAGCTTCAAAATATGAATCCAGCTCCACATTTTCTGAAAAATATGACAAATAAACATATTAAGAGACGCGTAACAATCACTAGGAATATCAAACTGAAATGAATCAGCGAGTTATTTAACGGATAGTAAATAAAGAAGAGCACCGCCAGAGGAGAGATAAAACCTTTTACAAAACACTAGATATTTTTTATGTTATACACAATGATTGGGCTCCACAGAACTGCACATTCACATTTGCAAGCAGATGAAATAGTTTGTTTCAGATGACAAACTGAAGTAATTTCAGTGGAGGTGAGATTTGAATCTCCTGCCAGAACACAAATCATTACAGTCGCTTCTCTTCACTTGTATTACTGCTCTTATCTGAGCGCCTGCGCTCGCTTTGATCATGTAAGGTCACTGTATATTCTGACCACAACACAACAATATTGCTGCTGCTGCTACTGCTGGAGGAATGAAGATAAATCTCTCTTACGCTAGTTAATATTATACATATAAATAATAATATAAAAGAATATATAATTAACCGTTTGTCTTCAAAAGTTTTACTATGTCATACCAAAGGACACATGTGCGGTTTCTGATGCTCTTGGTCAGGTTGATTCAGGGTAAATCTACTTTATCTGAAGAAACAATTTTCTTATATTTAAAGTCCCAGATACATGATGACATCACCACCACTGGTCACCATAGTAACTGTACCATTCATTTCATTCTTTCCTAAAAGGACAAATATTTGATAAATTTGCTTTTTTATGACTCAATAATTCATGTACTCTTGTATTCACCAGTCAACTGTCAGTAAATAATAAACCCACATATAAAACCCACATGATATTGATCTTCTCATACTACACAAGAGGTACATTCATGTCATCATTTACTCTTAAACTAGGGAATCATTTTACTGACCTCACGTTGTTTCAGTCCAACGTGTGTTTCTGTCTTCAGTAGAAAACAAAGTCTTCATCCACCCACTGTATTAAATCTAGATCTTATTGCTTGTATCAGGATATAACTGAAGAACAGAATGAGAATGTCTTACAATACAAGTGATCGTGATGTAAAGAAAAATACTGTATGGGAATAAAAAGCACACACAATATATAGAGCCATGTATAGAAACACACTAACATTGAAAGGTTTAGTCACTTGAGTAAAATGTTTCTTTTGATCTCTTGATCAAATCAGGTGATGTGTGCAGATGTTCAGTTAGAAACACCTGCAGCAGGTAAAGACAGAATTGAGTCTCTTCTTCTTCTTCTTCTTCACGATGATGATGATGATGACGATGTTTCTCACAGACTGTAATGCAGCGCTGCTATATGACAGTTTGTCAATATGACAGCGCTGGAGTTAAAGATGCTCGCTGGGCTCGGTGATGTGTGTATATATATATATATATATATGCAGAGATGTGAAACGCTCCACAGCTCTTGTCAAGAACACTGACACTCTTATTGCTCTCTTTAACTGACTTTAAACACAGAAGAGACGTCTGAACCCACTTCTCTCTCTCCACTAACAGCACGGATGACACTGAAAAGAGCAAAACTAAAGGAATCTTTCTCATACACATGACAGATTCACATCAGGAAACTGACTTTTATTTCAAAAATAAAAACATCACCAGGACTTGTGATACTTGATTCAGTCCTTTATTAAGTCTCAGATATTGTCTCACAGGAATGTGGAGTAAAAAATGCTTAAAAATCTGTTAAAACAACTAATCAACTGAAATTAAACTTGCAAAACATTTCAGGCTACAAATCAAATAAAAAAATAGTAGCAAAGCTGAGGACAGAAAAGCAAATCTGATAGATTCCTGATGATGATTAATACTCATAAATACTGATGGTGAGATGAATGCTTTCATTGAATACATACGAGAATAAAAGAAAAGATTCAGAAGGCCGTCCCCTGTCGGATCATTGCCTATCAGCACTTTAAATCACAGTTACATGACATTTCATCAGAATTACATTGATAAATGTGAAAAGTAAAAGAGCGTGTGGTGTTCGAGCCTTCATCTGTGATCCTAAAACATCACAAAGTCTGTAAAGATTCATCGTGTTTTTATTATTGTAGTGTAAATGGCGTCCGTGCAGGCGTTCTTGTGGAATCATATTGTAGAATATAAAGAAAAAGCCGAGGGTTATGCGATAGCTTTGGCTTCAGGTAAGAATGCCTCCCAATATTTTATTAGCTGAAAAACAGACACAAATCAAAGACTAAATAAACAAGAAACACCAATTTATTCGGATAAAACTCTTCATTCTAAACTGATACCTGCTGTTGGGTATGAACCAGTGACTGGAGATATTTCAGGACGACCAGTTTAAAATCCTTCACTCGATCTTTCTGTGAAGAGACAAAGAGACGCTCACGTCAGACAAACAAGCCGTTTATTTTCAGAAAAAACAAACACACACTGACACCTGAACTCACCTCAAATCTTCCCACCTCACGCCGGATGTTTTTTGAGATCTGCTCGAAATCTCTTTCACCCTGTTGTACTTTACCTTCCCACTGAACACACACACACACACACACACACACACACACGAGACACAAGAAAAAGACACGCGTGTGTAAAAGTTCTTCTTCAGACAAGTGAATGTGGAGCATCAGAGCATCATGTGAGCGATGATGATGATGATGATGATGATGATGATAGCAAACGTTAAAAAAAAGTGATAAAGTGATCAGTTCATGAACATTAAAATATTACAACATGACACAGCATAAAGTGAACAATGAATGAACTACAGTTAGAGGAACACAGTGTAAATACAGTAAGCGGCATGAGGTTTTTAAAGACCAGACGTGATGTAAGACAGCAAATAAAATCAAAGCAAAGGTCCTACCTCCAGAATCTCCTTTGAGGGGCGTGATGGGGGAAATGCAGAAATGAAAGAAGCTGATAATGTTTGTGCTTAAAAGATTTCAAACTTGTCATGAATTTATTGCCTCTGTCTGGTCATTTGGAGTAAACAGTCGAGATATGAATGAACTGAACAATAATTTCTTATAAACGGCAAATGAAATCGAACACTCGAACCGTCAAGAAAATCCTGTCATGTCTTTATGTTCTGTGACAGGTGTGAATAAACAAACACAAAATACACCCGACACACACTATGAATGTTTTTACCTCTTTGATTTCATCTTTGGCCTGTTGGAGTTTGTCGGGTTTATTGCCGTACTGAAGTTTGGCCTCCGCCTCTCTCTTCCTCTGCAGCATCACCTGAGCGTCCTGCCATTTAGCCCACGTCTTCATCCGCTGGTCAAACACACCCTGACACACACACACACACACACACACACACACACACACACACACACAATGAAGAATACTGTACGTCCTGATAACACACTCACTCTCCTTCTGAATAACTGAAAAACCCTCTGACCCAGTTCAGCTCTCTCTCTCTCTCTCTCTCTCTCTCTCTCTCTCTCGGTCTCTCTCTCTCTCTCTCTCTCTCTCTCTCTCTCTCTCTCTCTCTCTCTCTGTCTCTCTCTGTCTCTCTCTGTCTCTCTCTGTGTCTCTCTGTCTCTGTCAGTGTATTTGTATGTGGATATATTTCCACTCACTTTAACGGCAGTGAGGAGACGGACGTAATCTCCCAGCAGCTCAGAGAACAGATAGAAATCAGCATAGGTCTGTTCCTGATGTAACTGATCGATCTTCTCCTCCACCTCCGCCAGCTGAGAAAGCGCTCGCGACAGCGCCGTGTGATCCTCGGAGTTTCCCAGCATGGCCGCACTTTTGGCAAAAGATGCCGTGTTCACCGATAACTCTGAAACACAAACACACGAGTGACAGGAGAGCATTACGGTGACATCACACGTACAGACACTAACTGTTTTTAATTTACTTCACATAATACGACCAATGAAAATGTAATATTTACTGTAGTAAACTGTAATATACTGTAGAAAATTACTAGTATCAGTATTCTGAAGTAAATACTGTAGTTAACTTTAATATTTAATATAATGTTGAAAAACAATGTAGTATCTAGGAATCTATCTACAGTTTATTAAAGTAAAAACAAACGTGTACTGCAGTATTTTTCATGCGTGAGAAGCTGAAGGTCTCATGTCATCCTAAAGATCTCCATCAGGTGTTTCAAGCGTGTCCAGGGAGGTTCTAGGGTCCATATGTACATCAGAAAACGTGTGGAAACCACGGAAGGCCACGTCGCTTTCTCATTTTTTAAAGAGTTCGCGCATTTGCAGCATTCTGAAAAGTTTCATATTTTTAACTGGCAGTCTGTCTGGAAAAGAGCATGTGCACTGCGACCACATCGCTCACTTTCACCAAACATCTCTATTTAAAATAACAAAGTTGTGTCCGACCCCTAAGTGATTCCTACAGAGCATGATAATAAAAACATTTGAGGCTTCAGCCCCCCTGAACCCACCCCTAGTGCCACCCCAGGGCATGTGGTCAGGTGTCATATAGTCTCTTACCCTTCCTGTGACACACCAGTGATTCAACACTAGCGTGAAGTTTTCTGAGCTGAACGTCCAGATTCTCAAACTGCTGCTGTTTCTCCTCAAACCACTGAAAACACAAACACATGAATTCAGACAAAACATGAAAGATATTTTATTTTCATTCATAAACACTGCAATCTCTCTCTCGCTCTCTCAAGATTCAAGATTCAAAGAAGCTTTATTGGCATGATAAAATAAATCTTACATTGCCAAAGCACAGGAAAATCTCTCTCTCTCTCTCTCTCTCTCTCTCTCGCTCTCTCGCTCTCTCGCTCTCTCGCTCTCTCGCTCTCTCGCTCTCTCGCTCTCTCGCTCTCTCAGAAAGCAGCTCATTAATTCGTCTCATTATTCAAGTCCAGAAATCAGACCCTTACCGCATCCGATTCATTCATCTTGATTGTCATTTTGTTGACAGCGTCGGCCGCTTTGTTTACCATCCTCAATATTCCGGCCCCACTCAGCGCCTGTGTGCTAACCGCTCGCGGCAGCTGGGATAAAATGACAAATAAGGGCAAACAAACCGGTTAACAGGCCGCGGCTCGGATCCGATCCCACAGGGAGCATCTTTCCTCCCTCCCTCCCCGTGAGCCGGCCCTCCGTCGGGAGCATGCCAGGATTTCTCCAGTCCCATACATTTCAATGCCGCCTCCAATTTAATACATTTCACCGGGGAAAACTCTCTGAGGGCCCGCCGGCAAAAATAGCTTTCAATTGGCCCCGCACCGTTTAGCTCTTTACAATTGCTCCCGTCCTCTATTATACACACTTAATACAGACGTTTCTCCACTCCTGACATGGCCGAACGGGAAACAAATGACCGGAGGAGCTGAAATTCATTGGAGCCATTTTATTTCGGTGCAGTCAAATGAAAGAAAAGAGGAACGTTCTCACCTCTGAACTCTCCAAAAACTGCAGAAGGTCTGGATCTTTGAGCAGCGAGGGGTGTTTGACCGTCCTCATTAGATATCTGAAAAGCACGCCACACATCACACACATGAACAAACAGTCCACACCTCAGACGTCAGGATTCAGTTCTTTAACAAATCAAGTCTACAGGATCTGACGGAAGAGAAGCCGGCCGAACCCTCGTGACCTTCGCGTCAGTCAACGGCCTGATAAAAAGGGCAAAGAAATGTCAGAAGCTCACTTAACTTTCATTTTTATTCCATTCATCAGCTTGTGAAAACCAGCAGAAGAGCGTCGAGATCCAGACAGCGGCCAAACCTCCAGAGCTCAAGCATCATCATTTATCTAATATTTGTTGTTTAACCTTTTAGCCACAAAAGACCAGAACAAGACTGATCTTTCCACATCAACTCCTTCCGTGTTCAATCATCATCAAAAAAAAAACATTCAGCCAAACAGAACGCAAACCCTTTTCTTCATATAATATTCACTGTACCTGCATTAGACGTGTGTTATTGTTTGTTTCTATAAACTGAAGGAGAAATGATGTGTGTTGAACTGAAATACCTTTCCAAAGCAGATCTCCTTTTCTCAACAAACTCCACCGATGATAAATCCTCTTTCCCAACTTTCACCTTCGTCATTCCTAAAACACATAAGACATCATCAACACATCATTATCACATCAAAGATATATATGTGGACAGATTTGGAATGGTAATGGCAGACCTACCCACAATGCTTTTCTCCGGAGCAGGAGGAACAATGTATCCAATGTGTAGATACTTTGAAGCTAATTTACTATGTAAACCCAGAAAATCACTGAAACGTCTCTTGACCGAGAACTCATCTCTGTTGAAAATGGACAGACTGGTCTACACACACACACACAGGCGCACACACACAGGCGCACACACACGTTTACTCATGAATGAATATCCAGAACTTCATAGTGAAATACTTTTTAAGGTGTTTTACTCACCTTAGTGCTCACTTTATAAACCATATATGCATTCATGCCATCACCTACACAAAACAAACAAAAAAACAAACAGATACTGCTGTTAGACTGTGCTGATATTCTACAGAAGCTGAGACACATTTAACATCACATCTGAATCACACACACACACATCTGAATCACACACACACACACACCTGAATCACACACACACACACACACACACACACACACACACACACACATCTGAATCTCTCACACACACACACACACACACACACACACATCTGAACACACAGAGATCATTGCTAATGTTGATAAACTCATCTCATGTTTTTAAAGACACAAACTGTAAATATGTTGATATTTTAGGACGCTTCACAATGCATCATGTCACATTTACATTTACATTTATGCATTTGGCAGACGCTTTTATCCAAAGTGACTTACATTACATTGTACTATACATTTGTACATTTTGTATAGTAAGCAAGTGGGGGTTTGGTGTCTTGCTCAAGGGCATCTCAGCCGTTACCCACCAGCCCTGAAAATCAAACCAGCAACCTTCTGGTCATGAGTCCAACTCTCTAACCACTGGGCCACGACTGCCCCGATGGGTCATGATGTCATTAATGTAATACTTTTGTGTTTATTGTGTAGTGTTTGCAGAAATAAATAAAACCGTAAATAGACTCCAGAGAAGCAGAGAGTGAATTCGAAACCTCATAACATTTGAAAAGGTCTATTGATTTTACAACACAAACACGTACACGTACACTCACACACGCGCGCACGTTTGTTTTCATATCGTGTGGAGACATGATGTTTTTTATGGAGAGCAGGTACTTACCCACTTTCTCAGGGTCAGACACTGATATCTGGATGTCAAACGTGTCTCTGTTTTCTTCATCATCTTCATCCTACAAGTCCATCAGTAAAACACATCACACATGAACATGAACATGTGTTCACATGAACAATAAACAAATGTTCTGTGATGCTAATTATTGTGTGTTCTGTTCGTTTCTTATGAGGTTTTTATTTTTTCAGCTTTGTGTCCAACATGTGAGTTTAAAACACTGATGTGTGAAATTGTTTTCTAACAAACATAAAACAGACATGAACATAAATAAAATAGTCACTTAATGTGGAATGAGCGTCACACAGTAAAGAACATGAAATAGTGCTTTGAGATCTCATTCACCTCCTCCATCAAGCGATCAAACACGGCCGCATCAACTCTGGGGTTCATCATGACAGTGGGTGTGACGGGTGTGATGGCAGGAGACGGGCCGTCTGAGAGGATCGGCTGACGCTCTGGACTGTCCAATGATACCTCTTCTGTGGCCTCTACACACACAAAAAGCTTTCAACAAACTGTGTGCCAGAATTCAACAACATATCAACACAATTAACACTAAATATCAGATGTAGTTGTGTAGCTGAGCATCACCAACACACATCACTTTCACCTCCTGTCAGTGACTTCTAAACAGTCTACTGGACTGGGACTCGGCTATCGTCTGTGCACGCTGGGGTGTTCAGGGTGCTAAAAATCAAGAAATAAGAATGACAAAAATCCCACCAGCAAACAGGTCGTCCTGATCATCATCATCCAAAAACATCTCCTCATGTTTGGGTCCATTTGAGCCGATGTTGATGTCTTCTGCTGGCAGATTTGATGCGTCTGGAGATGTTGAGCTGGACTTTAAGATAAACAAACAAATGGGTTTAATTCATGACAACACATTCACATCATTCTGTGTGATTGATTCTAAAATAATCAGGTGGAAGAAAAACAAAACTCATGTAAAAGTTCTAAAAAAAAGAAAAGAAAAAAACTGTTTTACATGAATCGTTCACAATGAAAAGAAGAAGAGATGATGAATGGCATGCAGCTCACAGGTTATACAGTCACTGAAGTTAAAGTTTACACACATAATAAACACTCACAAGAGAAACTCATGACCACAAACACATCATCATCTCTTATGATGTAAACGTCATCATATAAACCACTGTTTCTAACTTTCTAACACACACACACACACACACACACACACACACACACACACACACACACACACACACACACACACACACACACACACACACACACACACACACTGTCAGTAAAGAAATGTGTTGCAGTGTGAAGTATTGTAATACTACAGTATAATGACAGTATTAAATAAGAATAAACGTTCATGACACTGCTGAGGACAGTACTATGGTAATATCATGTCTAAAATAACGCCTGTTTATTACTGTTACATGATACATTATATTAAACATCATGGTCTTCCCATTGAAAACAGCCTAAAACAAACATAAATAACATCACTGTTTCCTGCTCTCAGAAGTCAGAAACTGTTTAAAACCAATAGATTTTAATTTAAAAGGGTTTATTTATTTATTTAACCAAATGGCGTGATTTACACTACACAATTCGAATGGATTATCTTTAATTTTCTTAAATAAAACGAAGACATTTGTCAGATAAATAACCGTCTACGTGACAGTGTGAATATTCTTTCTGCGCTCATGTGTCGCAGTGTTGACGTTCAGCGAGAAGCTGTTTGCGCATGCGCGTCCTGCATCTCTAATCGTTTTGTCAAATTCAATGAAATGTTTCTAGATAAAAACAAAACACGTAGACGACATGTGACTGTGTATTAACAGTGATTTGTGCAGACACACGCCTAGCAGCTCTGCGTGTAAAATCCCCGTCAGCAAGAATCCCCGCCGAGAGTGAATGTGAGTCGTTATGATCGTATCGTCTCACCTCGATCACGCTCACGGTACTGACGAACAGATCCTCACCGTCCTCCAGCTCTGTAAAGTCCGTCTGTAAAGCATCCTGCAGCGGTGGAGGTTCTCTTTCCTCCGCCATCTTCAACAATAACAGCCGTATAAACTCACAGTGAGAGAGTCAGTGCGCGATGAAACGAGTCATGTGATTGAGTCTTATGACAGAAGCGCTTCATGCACCTCATGCTCCGCCCTCACAGCGCAGGCCGCGTCTCCAAACCTACTCCCCTGTGTTACTAGACAAGATTGTCGTCATTCTGGTAATCAAAAGCGATGGGTTATTAGGGAATATATAGCGCGATGTCTTGGTAGTCAGTTCACTCGGTTTTGAGACAAGACTTATTCTTTCAAATAAAGTGAGAACGAAACTTTTGCCACTATATCAAAAACGTGTGCGCGCGCATCATATTTATCGATTGATGAACTTCATGTTAGTCACTGAAATGAACCTAAGATCTTTCTCTTTGACATCTGCACTTGAAATACTTCATCTTAAAATATCTGTAGGGTCAATAACACTTTTAATTCACTATATATCAATAATACATTTTATTAAGAATATATAGGCTAGTCAACATCACTCTAAATTAAAATGAATCTTTAAACTCTAAAGCTCAGAGAGGATAAAGAGTTATTCTCCGTTTGCAAAATCCCATCAAAAGAATAAGAACTGTATAATACAATAGGCTACTTACACTCCATTTGAAGAAGAATTATGAATGTATTCAGATGAATTATTCTAGATAATGTTGAAATACCTTCATTTAATATAAAGAGAGAGCAGAAACACCGGATTATTATAAAACACCATTGCAAACAAAAAGCAGGCAGATGTTTAGAGAATATAAGCTACTGAATCAGATAAATGTCCACTTTTGTCTTAGAAAACAGTGAATGTATCAAAAAATACACTGACGGAAGACAAAAATGCACATTTACTAACTTTACAGTCCATCTGAAGCACATGAGAACTCACAACGGCTTCCTGAGGGACTTTTTTCCCTGGACCACAACAGAATTACAAACAACCTGAGCTGCCATCGAGCCGTGACAGAACGCCTCATGTCCGAGCTCCTGTAATGAGCTGCTATTTACAACAAATAAGGTGAACGGAGGAACACGAGAAGAAATGATGCCGCAGCTCTCCAGAGGCCCACGCAAGGTTTCCACGAGCACGACGGGACTCAAGAGCTTCTGTCCACTGGATGAGACGCACCGATGCTTTAATGGGAGAAACTCTGAGATCAATGAAACAGGTTAAAGAAGCACTGCTTCACAATGAAGAACTGCCAGGGCTCCTGCAAACACACACACACACACACACACACACACACACACACACAAACGATCAATAAGTGATAAATATGAAACAGCTGCTTCTCTCATCTTTATTTACTCCATGATTGTCTGTGAATGAACAAATGAAGGGTTTGGGGGTTAAAACTAGAATCACATTCACGTATTTCCATAAAATTAAACTTCTCGTCCTAGTTAATAAAATAGGATTTAGAGGAATTCTTCAGCACAGAAACGCTGGGAGGCAAAGATGACATTCCTTAGACTTCATTTCGATATCCAAATATTTGATTTGGAGAAATGTCTTTGTTTTTTCTCAAAGCACGTCTTGGATCTCCGTGTGGCATAAAACAACAGCAGAACCAGATCTGTCAGCCATGTGTTGTGTCTTTAAACACAGTTCTTCACACATGTTTGACATGTCATCTGTCTCTGTGTGCAGTATAAATATCTCTGAATGTTTATGGTTTTTATAATGACATGATCTTGTTGTTGTTTTAGCAGATCTGTTGGTTTTCAAATGCTGAATGATTTCTCTTCTCGTGAAAGAACGGCTGTTGTGATGGATCTTTAAACTTATTTTGCAGTAAAAACATTAGTTCAGCTTCACATCCATTATATTATATACAGAAATCATTTGTTATATAACAAACAGACGCATGCTGTCAGCTGAACTGCAGTATTTCTCAGGGTCTGACAGGAGGTCAAAGGTCACTGACACAGAAGACACTTAAACTCAACAGATTGACTGACACCAGCTGAATCTGCTGCATGTTTCTCTCTGTTTGTTGTTCTATTGTTTTGTTTGTCCGTTTTTATTCATTCGTTGATTACAGCCGTTTTAACCACATCAGTGATTTTTATCTATAATGACTTTTTAAAGACATGAGTGAATGTTTAATAGGAAACCTTTTTATTTATGTCACTGATATGTGATGAAGATTGTTTCTCTACAGCTCTGACTCCCTCTTGTGGTCTGAAGAGAACAAATATCTTCATCATCTAATCAATATTCACACCACACATTCATGAATATTGACACGTAATAATAATCATCATCAGACTTTATTATTATAAGACTATTATTTGTGTTTTCTTCAGTAGGCTATGTGTGAAGAGAAATATGAATGTGTTATTGTTGTGATCGAGTCGGAACAGAAGCCGGATAATTGAAGATGTTTTGAAAGGCGGATGATATTATTATCCCTCATCTGTGTCATTATATCAGTTAATAACGGAATAATTGTCACGGCTCTGACAGAAACCTTTTCTTACCGTGTAACGGAGAAACTTTCTGGCGTGCAGCCGCATTAACTGCTGTCTGTCTGTCACGCGCAGCCGCAGCCGCAGGCGCAGACGAGCCCAGTGGTGTCAATTATATTTGATTGACTGAGTAAAACGAACACAAATAAAACAAAACAATGGACACAAAAATCTATAGACGAGACTCCTGTCAGATCAACACATGCTGCACAACAGACACACACACACACAGTTTCTCTCTCTCTCTCTCTGTTTCTGTCTGTCTCTCAACCAGCAGCACCAATTAAAGCCCCTGGTGTCTTCAGAGAGAGAAGCAGAAGAGCTGACACACACACACGCACACACACACAATCTCGTGTTTTATGGTAAAAACGCATTTGGATTTTTAAACAAAGTAATTAACATTAAATCTTGTTTAACTAATACAAACTTTTCATGATATAAGAATCTCTTTAGTGTTTCAGTATTTATTTTAATATTCAAACGTCAGTACAATGATTGTTTCCTTCAGTCATACAGTACATAACACTTAAATTATAAAGCAAACATTTACTCAATACAGATTACATACAAACGTGTTCGTGGTCAAACCGCAGTGAAATATCAAAGTACATGTAAAAGTAAAAAACTTGTGTCAATCTGATATAATTTCACTGATGAATAATGAATATGATTTAATAACTAAAGACAGAACGTAACCTTCATTCCATACACAAAACAACAACAACAACAACAACACTGCTTCTGCTATTCGAGATTATTGAGTACTGAAAAATGATTCTTATGCATTTACAGTCATTTCTCCTGTAAGTTTGTACAGGTCATCAGTTTTCTTCAGTCATGTTGTGATGTTATTTTGTAAGATTGATTAAACAGCAGCACTCTTGTGTTTGCTCTTGGATTCTGTCTTTTTTCCAGACAGACTCGGTGTCGGACCGGTGCTCATCGGTTTTCCAGCGCTGGACGTCTGAATGTTATTATTGTTGCTGTTCTGGTTTCCGCTCAGACTTTCCATTAAAGATCGAAACGTCCCAAACGGCCG
Source organism: Oreonectes daqikongensis (assembly GCA_026939265.1). Taxonomy (NCBI): domain Eukaryota; kingdom Metazoa; phylum Chordata; class Actinopteri; order Cypriniformes; family Nemacheilidae; genus Oreonectes; species Oreonectes daqikongensis. Next base: position 173,815 of record JAOTQM010000256.1, on the reverse strand, counting down.
TTTCCCTGATTCCAACTTCTCTTTGCCGGATGAGACTTTGACGTCACCTGCGGCCGTGTCTTTGCGTGGCGGCTCATCAAACGTGACCCTCAGTTTGAGGTTCTGTGAGGTCTTTCTGCGGGAGGATGGGGATTTGAGGGCACTTTTGGGGCTTGTGGTGATCTTTTCATTCGTCCCGTCGGGCTTGGATTCAGGATCGCTGCAGTCTGATGATGGCGAGGCATTACAAACGTCCACAGATTTAGAAGTCCTGTGTGCAAAAGAGAACTTACGCTCACCAGTGGAACTCGTCTTGTGTTTGGTCAGATGAAGCTCATCGGCCTCTGCTATGGGCAGCTGGGTGGGCCGCTCAGGTCTGGAGTGTTTTGACTCATCTGGAGGGTAAGCGTCGCCGTCCGACTCGCTGAGCGACCGCTGCATGATCTGTTTCAGACGGGCGAGCTTCAGCTCCCGCTTCTCTGCCACACCCGGCCTCCTCATTGGTCCTGCTCCAGGCCCCGCCCCTGACTCCGCCCCACCTGCACCTTCGACCGGCCCCTCCTGCAGCAGTTTCCGCAGGACGGTGTCCGGCTCCACCTGCTTCTGTCTGACAATCCACTGACCGTTATCAGGACCAACTTCAGCGGTTAAACTCATTTCAGACCACACCTCAGCTGGACCAACATGAGAGCTAAACAAGAAAAAACAGCGCGTGAGGAACACATTTACACACTGCACCTACTCATTCTTTATATATTTATAAGTAGAAGTTTTATTGATGTAGAAATCACAGCTCAGTCATGAGCTTTATCTTACACTGAACTCATTCACAAACTAGTTCAGGAAGGAAAGAGAGACCTTGGTGATCGTGGCCGTCCGTTTGCTTCTTGAGTCTGTATAATGAGTTGAAGTTGATTCTGTAGAGCTACACGCGCTGTGGTTTGTCTGTGACGTGTAGAAACACGATGTCAGTCGCTCAAACATTAAATAACACGCTTAAGGACATCAGAGTTTATCATTCAAGTAAACGTGAGTCGACGCGTTCTTACTCGTGCAGCTGTTTGGTGAGTTTGACCACCTGTGAGGCGAGAGACATGCACGTCTCTACCACCACCAGATACCGTGAGCAGGTCATGTGACCCTGATGCTCGGCACACTGCGACGGCCGCTCGCCCTGCTGGTTCTGAATGGTCACGTTGGACCCGTACTCCACCAGCGTCTGAAACACAACAACACAACACTGAAGAAGAGGAACAGATGCTTTGACAAACCAGCGTATGATCATAAACGTTCGCACTGAACAAGAAACCTGAAAACTGAAAGACATTCAAGTTCAAGTGTCTTTTTGTTTTTAAGATGCATTCAGCCTCTCTGAAGATCACCCCACTCCCTCACTACAGCAGCAGCAGCAGGAAACCAGAGAGAAAGTTACTTTCTGTCTGAGAAAGCTGCTTCCTGTCTGAGAGAGCTACTTCCTGTCTGCGTTTCCCTGTTTGTCCCAGACAAAACAAGAGCGGGATTAGCGGTCACATCGGTGTGAATGTAGAGAGAGAGATGATAAAGCACCTGAAGGCAGCTCAAGTGTCCGTGTTGAGCCACAACATGAACCGCAGTGTTTCCGTTCTGATCCACCTCATCCAGAGAGATGCCCTGCTCCTGCATGAACTGCAACAGCCACAGCAGCACGCGTTCCTGCCACACACACACGTGTCACATGATCAGTCACATGATCCGGCCGCTGCAGCATGAATAACTCGAGTTCTCACCTGTCCGTAGCGAGCGGCATAGTGGATGAGGCTGGGATGTTCTCGAGAGCAGCTGAGCTCAGCGATGGCTTCCGTTTCACTCACCATCCAGCGCACACACTCAAGACAACCGTTCTACACACACACACACAGTGATTGTCACATACCTCAAAAGATATAATTTCACACTAAGCTGACAAACAACAACACACACTGACATCTGTTCTACATGATGGATTTAGAATGAATGAGTTCAGATGTACCTTGACTCCGAGTCCAGCGGGCGTGAGCTGTTGAACGTTGCGTTCATTCAGACAGTCTTCTCCCATCAGAGACGTGAGATGCTGCAGACAGTCGGCATGGCCGTTAGCGGCAGAGATGTGCAGCAGATTATTTCCCTCCTCGTCTCTGATCTGCTCCAGATTCTCTGCGGCAAAGTGCGGCTGCGCAGACACACGTCACAGTTATTTCACTTCATCATGTCAAACGCTCACCAGTCAGTCACATGATGCTCTTACCAGCAGTGAGATCTGTCCCTCTCTGACCACGTTCATGATGTTCTGATTCTTCTTAGTTTCTTCATCAAACTCTCCAAATGCTCTCGACCCCGGCCAGCTCTTGTCCTGCCTCATGGCTTTGGAGATGCTGCAGACAGTCGGCATGGCCGTTAGCGGCAGAGATGTGCAGCAGATTATTTCCCTCCTCGTCTCTGATCTGCTCCAGATTCTCTGCGGCAAAGTGCGGCTGCGCAGACACACGTCACAGTTATTTCACTTCATCATGTCAAACGCTCACCAGTCAGTCACATGATGCTCTTACCAGCAGTGAGATCTGTCCCTCTCTGACCACGTTCATGATGTTCTGATTCTTCTTAGTTTCTTCATCAAACTCTCCAAATGCTCTCGACCCCGGCCAGCTCTTGTCCTGCCTCATGGCTTTGGCTCCGTGAGGAGGGAACACCGTTGCCGGGTTTCCGAGGGAATCACCTGGAGTTCCGGCTTTATGGGTGGGGGTGTCAGGGAAGGGCAGACCCGAGAAGAGCCTGTCTGAATCAGAGCCGTGAAATGAGCTGGCCGAGCGGTCGGGATCCATGGACTTGGACTTGGGCCAGCTGACGGGAGACAGCGCGCAGAACTGCGTCCCGCTTAGGCTCTCGGCGTGAGTGAGGGACGAGCCCTTGATACTTGCACTACCCGACGCCTTCTTTTCCGAAGCCATGCGTGGAAGAGTGGCCAACTGCTGGCTGGATTTAATATACGGCACATCCAGGATCTCATCCATATCCAGATCATAGTGTTCTAGATCTCCAAACAAAGCTCCAGTCCCACAGGCTCTGCTCTTGAGTCCCTGCGCATCACACGGAGAAACCGCTGCTTCTACACGCTGCTCCGCGCTCTTACCGTCGGCCTCCGCGTCCGACACCTCCGGCTGGTGTTTGAGCGGAGACACGCGTTTGACGGGTCTGAATTTACTGTACACATCAGCGATGCCGGTGGGTTTGATTCCCGCTCCGCTGAGTGAAGACGCATTCCGAGACCAGTTGATCGCTGGAGCTGAAAGTAAACGTGTGGATTTAATTCCTGTGACACAGACGTGATGAACTCTCATTTATAAAGTGTTATTACATCACTACATGAATAAAGATGAAATCACAAACCTTGTCTGTCTTCAGTCTGTCCATCATGTCGCCGACACAGTTCAGGAATGTTCTTTGATGAGTACTGACACAGGACAGATTGAATATCAAAATTACTATTAAAGTGTGTAAAGATATAAATGCTTTAAAATGTGATGGACCTACAGGTAAATCATCAGTGAAGTCAATCTCATCCAGATCCAGGTATTCAGGAACATCCATCTTCAGTCAGCATTCTGTCCCGAACCACCCTGAACAAAAGCAAAACATTACATTACATTTATTCATTTGGCAGACACTTTTATCCAAAGCGACTTACAAGTAGGAGAGAAGAAAACATTTTGTCAACACGCTAAACAGAGCCGATAGTTTACAAGACCATATTACTAGAAGGATTAAGCACAAAAACACATACAGTCAATATTATACCAAAGATTTCAATTTATCTGTCTTTAGGTAATAATATTAATAAAGCATTACATCTTCTGCTGTGCTTTATGCTTTTCAAATAGTGAACGTATCATGTAAAGAATTCTTCATTTCTGATGCTTGATACAGTATATTATACATCTCAATTCATTTAAATTCTACAATAAAAAATGAATGTGTCTTGAAACCAAAATTAGACCTATATAGTGAAATACTCATATACCTTTTTATTTACACTGAATGACAAAATCACTTTGATCATTAATATGTGATAATGCTGCAGATAAACTCTTATTGTGATGTAATGATGATGATACTCTCTGCGTGTGTGTGTGTGTGTGTGTGTGTGTGTGTGTGTGTGTGTGTGTGTGTGTGTGTGTGTGTGTGTGTGTGTGTGTGTGTGTGTGTGTGTGTGTGTGTGTGTGTGTGTGTTAAAAGTCTGTCTGTCTTTCTGTATGTTTATAACGTTAGTGCAAATATGTATACAAACAGAGGGTAAGTAGTAATAATAATAATAATAGTAATAATAGTATCAAATGAAGAGTGTGATATGTGTAGTGCAAGCTTAAAGTGAATAAGTAATATATCAAATTTAAAGAAAAATACAGTACAAATTTTCTACAAAAGCAGAATATACATTCAAGAGAATCAAGTCTCTCTCTCTCTCTCTCTCTCTCTCTCTCTCTCTCTCTCTCTGCTTCAGTCTCTTTTGTTTCTAGCATTAGCATTAGCTGTAGCATAAGTCTGATTTATCATCATCTCATTATTTCTCTCTTAATATTTCTCTTATGTCTCTGTATGGTTTTGGGTGTTTATGTGACGTACCTGTCTGTCGCTGCTGTCTGTCTCGCGCTCTTTCTGTCTGTATTTCTGATGGTTTAGCGGATCAACGGAAGAATGTGACACGAGCGCGCGCCGCCACCAGCCTCCTCAGCGCACGCGCGCACACATATGTGTAGTGCAAGCTTAAAGTGAATAAGTAATATATCAAATTTAAAGAAAATACAGTACAAATTTTCTACAAAAGCAGAATTACATTCAAGAGAATCAAGTCTCTCTCTCTCTCTCTCTCTATCTCTCCCTCTCTCTCTCTCTCTCTCTCTCTCTGCTTCAGTCTCTTTTGTTTCTAGCATTAGCATTAGCTGTAGCATAAGTCTGATTTATCATCATCTCATTATTTCTCTCTTAATATTTCTCTTATGTCTCTGTATGGTTTTGGTGTTTATGTGACGTACCTGTCTGTCTGTCGCTGCTGTCTGTCTCGCGCTCTTTCTGTCTGTATTTCTGATGGTTTAGCGGATCAACGGAAGAATGTGACACGAGCGCGCGCCGCCACCAGCCTCCTCAGCGCACGCGCGCACACAAATACTGTGGAAAAAACGTTTTTTTTTTCTTCAAGTGAAACAAATTAAATCATATTTATTAAATGAGAAATACATATTATCATTCTGCACTGTTTTACTATGTGTAAATATATTTGTGAAAGCTTTTTATTTGCTCCGTTTCACAAATGTAATGAAAAGCACGAATATCTTTATAATCTTTGTCATAACCTTAATACAGACTTCTTAAGATTTAAGCCTTTGGTTAATTCTTGAATTCTTTAGTTAATCTGAATAAATTATGTTCTTCACAATATTCTCCCATCGCTGCTGCATTATAAGACAAAAGCAAAATAATTTAACTTTTATTCAAATAGTTCTGCTGACAGAAAAAACAACAAATATTATTTATATATAAAAAATACATGTTTAAGAATGTAAATAATGTTATGCAAAAAGTAGGACATAAAAGTGTTTTACGGTCTCTTTTGGACCTCACTAAATACAACTGACCAGCAGAGGGCCACACACACTCACATAACATATAACCCCCCAGATATTACAGTTTTTTACCATAACTATGACAATTTTACTTTTAACAACTTTCCTAAACTCGCAATTGGCAAAACTGTTAGTTTCATGTTAAAAATCACACATTGTAAACTAAACTCCAACACTAACTTTCAAAATACAATAATACATTAACACAATACACTGCGTCTACCAAAACCCTGGCACGTGTTCTCATAGCAACAGGTACATTTAGTCAATCATAGCACAATGTCATCAAAAACACTAACATCAGATGGAATTACAGAAACTGCATTATTTTATGTGTGTCAGGTCTGCCCTTATATAATGTGAAAGTGACCTATTTGTCAGATATGGGGACCCATATGCAAAATGTGCATTTAACCCATCCAGTGAATAGTGAACACACACACACACACACACACACACACACATCAAGTCATGAACACACACACACATCAAGTCATGAACACACACACACACACACACACTCGGAGCAGTTGGCAGCTATCACTGCAGCGCCTGAGGAGCAAACGCTGGTAAGGTGTCTTGCTCAAGGACACGGTGCTGAGAATCGAACCGGAAACCTTCTGGTTATTATGAGTCCAACTCTCTAACCATTAGGCCACAACTGCCCCATAATAATAACATCTTTCCTGTTGGTTTCTGGACAATAAATGTCATCGTGTCCCAGCTGAGATACACATTTGTCTGTATTATAGCCTGTGGTTTATGACAGGGGTTTTAAACTGGGGCCTCCAGAAGGTTAAGTGTTTATCTGCTTTTTTTGCTACATAAATAGTTTATATTTGTATATTTCTACATTGAGCTGTGTTTCTGCATGAATGAATGAATGACAACCTGTCATCAGTTTAATACAGTAAATACAGATGATGATGATGATCTCTTCTGTACTCGTCCTCTGCTGTTTAGTGACTGTCAACAGAAGATTCACACAACAGTTTTACAAACTCACAACATCATAAATACATATCATTCAGATCAGAAGAACATCAAGCACTTACGAGGACATGACGCATCCTGACATGTGCGCGTAATTCCCGGTGTAGTGAACATCACAGCGTACAATATTATTACTGAAGTCTGATTCTGAAACCTGGTAACCTGGATTTACAGTAATCTGAACCGAAACACATTCACAGATGATGATGATGATGATGATGATCACTGCACATGAATGTGAGTTTATATAAGAACAAACCTTGAGGATGTATTTTCCAGGCTGAACATCAGTTATATCAATCCACTGACAGTCGATATCTGCGCTGTAAGTGTCATAACATCCAGGACTCAAACCCTGTAACCTCCATCAGACCACAATCAACAAAATGAAACCACAGAATATTTATAATGTCAATGATGTTGTGTTGTGTACCTGCGTGTGTGACGTGCAGGCGTATCGTCTGTAGTATCCGGGGTCACATGACGTGTCCTCGAGACAGAAACTGGCTTTATGACCCTCTGCCACTTTCTTCTGTGTGTTTGAATCCAGCAGATCATAATGACAGAACTCATTCATACTGTGATAATGTCTGGAAACACACACACAAGCATACCAACATATATTCTGTGCTGATACTTCAGCAGTTTCCAGAGAAAAACCATAATGTGTGATGGAAATGTGTGCATCATCATCAGTAATAATACATTCACACACAAGCATCTAACACATTTAAACACATCTGATGTCATTGCTTTTTATTCAAATAGATTAATAAAGATGCATTAAAGCAGGTTGTAAAAAAAACACACAAAGTTTATTGAGTCAAGAGTCAGAAGAATGACCGCTGTAGAGAAAAACAACATAATCTTCAGAATGGATGACATTCTACTTGATGTTTGATTTGTTTGTCTATGCATTCTTTTGGTATATTAGGTTAAAACCCATAAGATCCTGATACACTGTTGTTGTTTTTTCCAGTAAATAAATAAATACCTTAAAAGTGAAGTGTTTTGATGGTTTAATGTAATCTGACTGGGCATTAAAATCAAAAACATCACTGTAGTAAATGTCATGGTAAGATTTAATTGAGATATTTTCCTCACTGGTGACAGCTGTGCCATTCCCATGCGTATCTCGGTCTGTTGGGCAGAAAGTCTGCGTTTCCCTGATTCTTCACCCGCTGAGGAAACCGCAGTAAAACTCTGGTGTCGTAATCACGAGTGTGAGCCGCAGAACTGAAGAACACAACACACATATACATTCACATCATCAACACACATATACATTCACATCATCAACACACATATACATTCACATCATCAACACACATGTACATTCACATCATCAACACACATATACATTCACATCATTAACACACATATACATTCACATCATCAACACACATATACATTCACATCATTAACACACATGTACATTCACATCATTAACACACACATGTACATTCACATCATCAACACACATGTACATTCACATCATTAACACACACATATACATTCACATCATCAACACACATATACATTCACATCATCAACACACATATACATTCACATCATCAACACACATGTACATTCACATCATCAACACACACGTACATTCACATCATCAACACACATATACATTCACATCATCAACACACATATACATTCACATCATCAACACACATATACATTCACATCATCAACACACATATACATTCACATCAACAACACACATATACATTCACATCAACAACACACATATACATTCACATCATCAACACACATATACATTCACATCATCAACACACATATACATTCACATCATCAACACACATATACATTCACATCATCAACACACATATACATTCACATCATCAACACACACATACATTCACATCATCAACACACATATACATTCACATCATCAACACACACATACATTCACATCATCAACACACATATCATTCACATCATCAACCACATGACATTCACATCATCACACACATATACATTCACATCATCAAACACACATATCATTCACATCATCAACACACACTACTTCACATCATCAACACACACATACATTCACATCATCAACACACATATACATTCACATCATCAACACACATATACATTCACATCATTAACACACATGTACATTCACATCATCAACACACATGTACATTCACATCATCAACACACACGTACATTCACATCATTAACACACATATACATTCACATCATCAACACACATATACATTCACATCATCAACACACATATACATTCACATCATCAACACACATATACATTCACATCATTAACACACATGTACATTCACATCATTAACACACACATGTACATTCACATCATCAACACACATGTACATTCACATCATCACAACACACATGTACATTCACATCATCAACACACATGTACATTCACATCATCAACACACATATACATTCACATCATTAACACACATATCATTCACTCATCAACACCAATATACATTCACATCATTAACACACATATACATTCACACATCATAACACACATATACATTCACATCATCAACACACATATACATTCACATCATTAACACACATATACATTCACATCATTAACACACATATACATTCACATCATCAACACACATATACATTCACACACACATTAACACACATATACATTCACATCATTAACACACATATACATTCACATCATTAACACACATTACATTCACATCATTAACACACATATACATTCACATCATCAACACACATATACATTCACATCATTAACACACATATACATTCACATCATCAACACACATATACATTCACATCATTAACACACATATACATTCACATCATCAACACACATATACATTCACATCAGCACACACACATTACATTCACATCATCAACACACATATACATTCACATCATTAACACACATATACATTCACATCATTAACACACATATACATTCACATCATTAACACACATATACATTCACATCATCAACACACATATACATTCACATCATTAACACACATATACATTCACATCATTAACACACATATACATTCACATCATTAACACACATATACATTCACATCATCAACACACATATACATTCACATCATTAACACACATATACATTCACATCATTAACACACATATACATTCACATCATTAACACACATATACATTCACATCATTAACACACATATACATTCACATCATCAACACACATATACATTCACATCATTAACACACATATACATTCACATCATCAACACACATATACATTCACATCATCAACACACATGTACATTCACATCATCAACACACACATACATTCACATCATCAACACACACATACATTCACATCATCAACACACACGTACATTCACATCATCAACACACACGTACATTCACATCATCAACACACACGTACATTCACATCATCAACACACACGTACATTCACATCAACAACACACATGTACATTCACATCATCAACACACATATACATTCACATCATCAACACACATATACATTCACATCATCAACACACACGTACATTCACATCATCAACACACATATACATTCACATCATCAACACACACGTACATTCACATCATCAACACACATGTACATTCACATCATCAACACACATATACATTCACATCATCAACACACATATACATTCACATCATTAACACACACATGTACATTCACATCATCAACACACATATACATTCACATCATTAACACACACATGCACATTCACATCATTAACACACATATACATTCACATCATCAACACACATATACATTCACATCATTAACACACATATACATTCACATCATTAACACACACATGTACATTCACATCATTAACACACATATACATTCACATCATCAACACACATATACATTCACATCATCAACACACATATACATTCACATCATCAACACACACATATACATTCACATCATCAACACACATATACATTCACATCATCAACACACATATACATTCACATCATCAACACACATATACATTCACATCATCAACACACACATATACATTCACATCATTAACACACATATACATTCACATCATCAACACACATATACATTCACATCATTAACACACATATACATTCACATCATCAACACACATATACATTCACATCATCAACACACACATATACATTCACATCATTAACACACACATGTACATTCACATCATTAACACACACATGTACATTCACATCATCAACACACATATACATTCACATCATCAACACACATATACATTCACATCATCAACACACATATACATTCACATCATCAACACACATATACATTCACATCATCAACACACATATACATTCACATCATCAACACACATATACATTCACATCATCAACACACATATACATTCACATCATCAACACACATATACATTCACATCATCAACACACATATACATTCACATCATCAACACACATATACATTCACATCATCAACACACATATACATTCACATCAACAACACACATATACATTCACATCATTAACACACACATGTACATTCACATCATTAACACACACATGTACATTCACATCATCAACACACATATACATTCACATCATCAACACACATGTACATTCACATCATCAACACACATGTACATTCACATCATCAACACACATGTACATTCACATCATCAACACACATGTACATTCACATCATCAACACACATGTACATTCACATCATCAACACACATGTACATTCACATCATCAACACACATATACATTCACATCATCAACACACATATACATTCACATCATCAACACACATATACATTCACATCATCAACACACATATACATTCACATCATCAACACACATATACATTCACATCAACACACATATACATTCACATCAACAACACACATATACATTCACATCATCAACACACATATACATTCACATCATCAACACACATATACATTCACATCATCAACACACATATACATTCACATCATCAACACACACATACATTCACATCATCAACACACACATACATTCACATCATCAACACACATATACATTCACATCATCAACACACATATACATTCACATCATCAACACACATATACATTCACATCATCAACACACATATACATTCACATCATCAACACACATATACATTCACATCATCAACACACATACATTCACATCATCAACACACACATACATTCACATCATCAACACACATATACATTCACATCATCAACACACATATACATTCACATCATCAACACACATATACATTCACATCATCAACACACACATACATTCACATCATCAACATCCATATTCCACAAGAGAAGTTTTCATATCTCAGGAGTTCATTTCAGTAGATCAACTCCTAAAATTGCTCGGGATAATTAAAGAGAAACAAATAAGAGTGAAATGTTTAAGTTCATATTGAGATCTGAGCCAAATCTGAGCTCATTTTGACACATTGTTGAGATCTATTCTGAAATGGAGACATCTGTGATTTATCGGGAGAAATAATCCTCATTGATTTTTCTGTGTGTGTTTGATGGAATGCAGCTCACCTGGCAAGACACTTCTCCTCTGCAGCACACCTGAGGCTGTACATGGACACTCTCTGAACATACGTGGACACCTGAATCATGTACGGATCCAGCACGAGATCCGGGAGTCCTGATCGACACACGTGTGTTTATTTCTTTCTCATAAGAATCACTCAAGACCTCTCATAAACATCACATCTTACCGTGCTGAAAGTATCTGGTTCCGTATCCGTGATGTCTGTATGTGTGTCTGTGTCTGTAGTATGAGTCATAGTAGTTGTAGTATGGATTGTTCCGGATGGATTTGTACGGGTCATAGGGATCATCTCCCGCCATCACGTCTGACGCGTTCGAAGAGCTCGTGTTCTGCTCGTGCCCGATCGTCGTGTTCGGTTCGGTAACTCTGAGAATCGATTCTGATCGACGCGGCGGCACAAACTCAGATCCGGGACTCAGCAGCTGGAAAACGCGTCCGTTATGCGTCCATCGCGTGCGCACTCGCTCACCTACCTGTTGCGCGCGACGGACTCCTTTCGATTCGGCGTTTAACTGACAGGTAACTGTTGAAATACAACAATAAATACACAAACGGAGCAAAAGTACACGAGCACAACTCTCCATAATCCACACAAAACCAGCCGCGCTTCTTTGTTACCAGGGACGCGCGCGTCAGTGTCACCACGAGTCGCGTCTGATACGAGAGTGTCTGATTCTCTTCCGATCTCTGAGGAGGAGCAGCTTCAGGTGCTTTGGGAGGTTTTAAAGTTTCTCTATGGATGACAGCGATATTAAATCACTTACAGTAGTTTAAGACTGAAGTCTGTTCATTTAACACGAACATGAACAACATCTCTGGCCTTCTCGACAGTATCGTGTTTATTAACGGGTCTCTCTTCAGATAAAAGGGTCGAAATGTCACAACAGACGTGACTTTGTGTTTTTGATATTTGATGACGGATTTCTCAGCACGAATATGGATCTGAAACACAAGTGGTTTATTGATATACACTCTTAAAAATAAAGACGTTTTCAATTCAATTTTCAATGTAAGTTGCTTTATTGGCATGACAAAATTGTACATTGTATTGCCAAAGCATTTGCAGCTGGGCTGCATACAATTAGTGCAAATATGTATACAAACAGAGGCTAAGTAATAATAATAATAATAATAATAATAATAGTATTAAATGAAAAGTGTGATATGTGTAGTGCAAGCTTAAAGTGAATAAGTAATATATAAAATGTACACATTTACAAATTTTCTACAAAAGCAGAATATACATTCAAGAGAATCAAGTAATAGTAATATTATCTTATATCTAATATCTCTCTCTCACTACACTCATATTGTTATTGATATACTACACTCGGAGTGTTATTCCTTGAGCAAGAGAAATACACAAAATAAAAAATTGTGAATTATTTTGGCCACTATAATCGTGCAGTGAATATCTGTTATTGCAGTGGTTCTCAACCTTGTTCCTAGGGACCCAATGCTCTGCACATTTTGTATGTTTCCCTTAACTGGCACGTTTGCTTCAGTTCATGGATTTCTACCTTAATACGCGGATAATGAATCAAGTGTGTTAGTTAAGGGAAACATGCAAAATGTGCAGAGCTGTGAGGACCACAGTGTTATTGTGACAGCACTAACACATTTTTATCAATGTTACCCTCATTGGATGATGAACCTGATTCTGAAAAAATTATTTGATATCAAAGGAGAAAAACACTGCAGCATCTTTGCAGTATGTTAAAAGTGAAATGTCTGTTGTTGTTGTTGTTGTTGTTATTTGACTTAACATTTCTACATTTATTTATTTGACAACAAGTGCAACAATAAGTCAAAAGCCATGTTTACGTGTAGGACTGGAGCTGAAGTTATGAATGAACACGATAGAAAACTGACATTGAAATGTTCCTCTGTGGTGAAAGTTGTGCAGTTAACAGTTCAGTCTGAACGTGTTGTCAAGCTGTTTACTTTATGAGTTCTGTAAATGTTGTGTGGGTCACTTTTCCCCATTAAACTCAAATAAAAATCTCCTGACGTGTTACATTTGGCTCAAACTCCTTCAGCACAGCAGGACAACAGCTAGAAGTACATCATCAGCACTGATGTGACACAAACTATTTGATTCATTTTAATGAAAGATGTTGTGTGTGACAACTAGCCCCAACAGTATGGGCAATGCATTATGGGAATAAATTTACAAACTTTCTAAAAAAGGAAGTTTAAACTCATGAGTCTGTCATTGAACATTGATAAAATGCCTAAAATGATCAAATAGGCACACAGGAGCTTAAGAAGGGATCTTTCCATGGACATAATGATTGTTACTGTACAGACTGTATATTATATCCTGTAACCCTCATCCTAAACCAAATCATCACATAAACCTTTCTGTACTTTCATTTCAAATAAACATCATTCTCTTTGATATGCCATCAACGTACACAAGATGGATCACACTTTTAAGACCCTTGTGCGCGCACACACACACACACACACACACACACACACACGATTGTTTCGTCAGCTCAGGATAAAGTGTGAATTTACTGAACAAGAGGCTTTATAAAGTGCAGTTAAGATCAAAGTGAAGGAGTTTTACCGCTCTGAAAGTATTTCCTGGTGAATATATAAAGAGCAGCAGGTTGATGTGTTGGATGAGATGCAGATGTGTAACACTTTAATCTGCAGAATAATGAGAAAAGTCTCTGCAGGGAAACCAGCGTCTTAAAAACCAGAAGCCCAAATCACCTGCTATAAAAACATGAGAGCTGAAGCGCTTTAAATCATATGACAACACGTGTCACTGCACAAAAAGACTTTCTACACTATATATCACAAAAAAATAAGAGATCACTCCAGATGTTCCTCTTATCTGCATTTCTCTTATCACTTCTATTATGTCCATCACAGTTCAGTGTTGTTGAATTTCAACAGAAACAAAAATAAAATCACCCAACAGAAATGTGAACGACTGGGAGAATTCAATGCATAAAGTTGTGAATATTGTTTATTTTTACTAAAATAAGATATAATAATTTTGAATTTAGTGACTAAGACAATAAAGACTTATTTTCTCATTAGGAAAATGCATCTCGATTCTAGAATTTTGACATTTGTACTGGAAAACAAGACAAAAAAACTAAGTAAGAAAGCCATTTTTTGCAGTGTGTTGTTCTAATTGCTTCTATTTTTTACCTCATTTGTAAGTGGCTTTGGATAAAAGCATCTGCTAAATGACAATGTAAAATAAATCTTCATGTTTAAAGTGATGTTATGACTCCCTGCCACTGAAGAATCTGAATGTGAATAAGAGCACATTCAAATGACAAATATAAATAAACATGAAGAATTCTTTAAAAACTGTTCGCGGAAGAATCTGCTGTGAACTTTCTTTCTTTCCATCAGCAGATTCACAGAGAACAAACACTACAGAAGTAACACACCGAGGGTTTATTTGAGTTATTCTGCATTCATATCAACAGATCGCCCTCTTGTGTCTGATTTACAGAGATATTATTCTAGCCTTCAGTTTACAGAATCACACACAGGCAGTTTGACTGCAGGTCATTTCATGTTTTTAATTAGTACATAAATACATTTTTCATTATATACTGTCCTGACAAAAATGCTGACATCTTTAAAATCATCTTGTAAAATATCAAAAATATGCTCTTTATATACTTACTTATATACTCTTTAGAAAAACATAGAATGTCTCTAGAAACAGTGTGATGTGTCAGAAGTGAAGGCAGCGCTCAGCACTGTATTTAATCTCACGCTGGGGTCAAGTGAATATATGTTCTGATGTATACATCTGTGTTTGGTTTATGTTGAAAGCAGCAACATTATAAGAGCTCTTCTGACCACACACACTGAAGCAGGATCATGATGGAAATAAATCACGGATGGGAGGAGGGAGCAGCTGTGGAAATATGAGTGTAATTTTCCAGCTTCAGATCGGATTCACATACTCATGAGGAGATCTGCAGAAAAACAAAAACATTCAGATGAATTCAATAATGTTCTGTCTTTTTAACAAGACAACTCAAGTGTGATTCTGTGAGCATCTATACTCTACTATCTACCCTCAATGGGTAAATGATGTCAGAAGCACTCCCCATTCAACATCTCCAGCTTCTGACTGTCTGCATGAACATCTTCAGATGAAATGAACTTCCGCATCAGACCGTTGTGCTGGTGGACTTGCGCAGGATGGTTTTGTGAGGTTTCTGTGGAGGGAAAGCGATGATGTTGCCGTTCTCCACGAGGCTTTGAGACGACGGTGACGCTGAACACAGATGACTCGGACTCAGTTTGACATCGATCACTTCTGTGTGGAAGTGTAAATCCGTGTTGTGCACGTCATACTGCAGGTCACAGTCGGGACAGTAGCCGTGATACTGGACCTTCTCGCTGAACCGGACTCGTTCTCTCGTGGTCTGAGGACAGCGGCTCTTCACGTGCGCCGCGGGTCCTGCGCTTTTGGTGCCGTGACACGAGTCTCCGCCCGACGCGTTTGCGTAGAAAAGGTCGTTCCGCGCGGGCAAGCCGTTGGCGTCGACCTGAATCTCCGAGGATGGGCCGTCGCTGTCATCCTCGGCTCTGGACGGGGTGGTTCGGGGCAGATGCAGGGGCCGGTTGGGTCTCTTTAGAACTGTGAGAATGGCAGAAGACACAGATGGAGGTCTGAAGAGCATCTCCTCCGGGTACACTTTAATCCTGTCCATGCTGGAGGAGGTAGAGGTGCTGTTGAGTGTGTCCGTCCTCGAGCTGTCAATCATCTCCTCCTCCAGATGAAGATCTGATGTCAAACAGTCAATATCCTGAACCACCTGAAAGCAAAGAGAAAAGTCACAGAAAAGTCAAACTTTCCTTCTTGAATTCATTTCTCTTTATAGTTTTGTGGGTGACATATGTAACTAGCAGTTCTCTTGTGTTGTGTCTGTAATTTGTTCATGTAGTTTACTGGCCATCATATAATAAACAAGACTTCACATCATGATGTTATTTATGATGAATCAGAACATCTTCCAATATATAAAAGTCAATATTATATCATACAACAGAACTTCAGTATAAAATCATCTGCTGTGTCACGAGACATAAAATCATGTGAATATGATGATTAATCTTCAGTTTGTATATGAAGTGTGTGAATGTCTTTTTTCACTGCATGAATATGTCTTGTAGTTCTGGAAACATCAGCAGCTCTCTGTCACTGTCAGTAATAACAGTGAATAATATGAATGAAGTGACGGATGACGCAATCACATAAAAACACACTCTTCAAAAAGATAAAAGCGACGTGTGTTCAGTAGATGTTTACATCATGAAGGCCTTAGTGACCGTGAACATCACATGACTGTATGACACACACACACACACACACACACACACCTCTTTGAGTTCCTTCGCTACATCCTTCAGGTCTCCCAAGATGTTCTCGAGATCCTTCACGATGCTTCTGATCTGTCGCTTGACTTTAACTTTATTCACGGCTCCGTCCGCGCCCGACATCCTCCGAACCGGAGCGGGATCACGGATGTGTCGCGTGTCCTGTCATGTCGATCACGGCTGTGTCGTGTTTTCTTTCGTGTCTATCACACATATTAATGTTCGCATGTTTTCTTTAAGATGCAGGCAGCGGGTCCCGGTGAAGTCGCGCATGCGCAGTGGAGCGGTTCACGAGTTACAGGGTTTGAATGTTACATGAGATAAAAGTCAACGAATCACGAATGACAAAAGATGATCCTTTATTATGATTCATTCTTCTAAATCTGATCATCCGACCCCCCCCCCAGCATTAACATTGACATCATCACTGTGTGTGTGTGTGTGTGTGTGTGTGTGTGTGTGTGTGTGTGTGTGTTATACCCCACGCAGATCAATATATCACAGTCTCGCGCTGCGAGCAGAAGTTCTCCTACACGAGCTTTAAATACAAGACGAGTGCACTTAAAAAAATAATGTAGCAATATAAACGATTATTTGGTAGCTTTTCATTATGCAACAGACCATACAGCAGAACCTACAGATGTGTGACAGAAACACACGCACACAAAAAACAGCTTCAAAAACCTACAAATTGATTTGGTCTGTAAAACATTTACAGCGTAAATATAAATTCTCGTCATCATCAGCAATAAAGCGTATAAGAGAAATGACACAAAAACACAGACAGAGAAACGTTAAGTAAAACAGCAGGTCAAAAACGCGCGGATCTGATTGGCTGCTGCGGCGCGACGTCAGGCCTCCGTTAGCGGAAGTGGGGCAAAAGTCACAGTGAGCGGAGCGACTTTGCACAGAAGAAGCCGAAGATATTAATTCACACCGAACCATCCCGATATAGATACATATAGCATCAGAATTCATATAAGGAGCGTGTAAAGATGAAGTCTTTGATGTTTGACGGGAGAGTTGTGCTCGTGACGGGAGCAGGCGGAGGTTAGTTTACATCGAAGTTATTTACTTCATCAACGGGAATGAATACGAACTGCCAACGTTATTTTTGACACCTGAGCATATACATGTTTTAACTCTAGTAAAAAGTTCTACTTTAACTCTAGTTAACTTTAGTAAAGACGTGTAGTTTATAAGCTGTTTCAAGCGCTTTGTTTTTTGGCAGGTGTTTGTGTGTCGATCAAAGTACAAAGAGCAAATGAGACGCATATGAACACATGCACGAACTCTTACGTAACATACATAAATCAAACAGCTGTATTAGTGTGAAGTATGATTATGACAGTGACGTGCACACATAAATGACTGTTGTGTTGTGTCCTGCAGGTTTGGGGAGGGAATACGCGCTGGCGTTCGGTGAGAGAGGTGCAGCTGTCATCGGTGAGAAAAACAACACACGGTTTCCTGCTGAATAATGTCGATTGATGATCAGTGTGATGTGTTTCGAGCATGGCGCTAAAGCCAAGGTCATGGCATGGGTTCGATCCCAGGATTGCAATGTGTGGCCAATTGCATAAATGTAAATGTGTTTCCGCGCAGTCAATGATCTGGGAGGAGACATCAAAGGAGGCGGCAGGAGCTCCGCGGCCGCTGATCACGTGGTGGAGGAGATCCGAGCTCGAGGAGGAAAAGCGCTGGCCAACTACGGTATGTGTGACGTCACTGCGAGCGCCCGCCTCCTCCGTCATGATGCGCGTTGATGTTGATGTTGTGTGTTGATGTTGATGTTGATGTTGATTTGACAGATTCAGTGGAAGACGGTGAGAAGCTCATTCAGGCGGTTCTGGACGCGTTCGGGCGAATAGGTGCTGTATATGAATGAGTCTGATCATCATCTCTACATGATTTTTAATCGTGACACAATGATTCATGAACGCTGCAATAAACACAGATTGTTTCCTTTCTTCTAGATGTTGTGGTAAACAATGCTGGGTAAGTTCTCAATATCACATGATGTCAGTAACAGTGACTACGACTGTAACTCTCTTCTGTTGTTTTGTGAAGGATTCTCCGTGATCGGTCATTCGGCAGAACGAGTGATCTGGATTGGGGTACGTATAGTAAAGCAGAGCAGAATCAAATGTCCGTGTCACGGCTGATGTCACGTGAGCGTTTCTCTCTACAGACCTGATTCATCGAGTTCATCTCAGAGGATCTTTCCTGGTCACACGAGCCGCATGGGAGCACATGAAGAAGCAGAAGTTCGGCAGGTACCGTCATCTGGAAACAGTCCACAGAAGATCAACAGCGCAAATCTGATCTCACGTGCACAGCTGTGTTTAAACAAACGTCTGATTGGATGTTGAAGTCAGGTGTCGTGTGTGTTTACAGAATCATAATGACATCATCAGCAGCTGGTATCTATGGCAACTTCGGACAGGCGAACTACAGCGCAGCTAAGCTGGGTCTGCTGGGTCTGGCGAACACACTGGCCATCGAGGGTCAGAAATATAACATCCACTGTAACACCATCGCCCCGACGGCAGGATCACGTCTCACGCAGACCGTCATGCCTGCAGGTTCATCAGTCACCTGTCACATGAATCAATCAAACAGATGAAATACTGACAGCGTGTATTGAGCTCTTATCTCACGTTGTGCTCATTTAGATCTCGTGGAGTCACTGAAAGCCGAATACGTGGCTCCGCTGGTCCTCTGGTTGTGTCATGAGGACTGTCAGGAGAACGGCGGGCTATATGAGGTGTGCACGATGACATTTCTGCATTTAGATGATGTGAAGTGGATATGATATTTATAGATCATGTGCTGTGTGTCTTTAGGTTGGAGCCGGATGGATCGGGAAATGTAAGTGTGATCTGTGTGGGTGAAGTTCAGCATTAGCGATCAATCCATGACTCACTCTTATATACTGTAAGAGTAAATGTTAAAGCAGCAACACCCTAAAAACATAAATGCATTCACTTCATCCTTTCACAAGGTCCAGTTAGTTTCGTATCTCTTATGATATGCTGTACAGATACAGAAAAACAGAGAATAAATGATTAAATACGTGAGCTTGTTTTTAGGGTTATATTCAGTATATAATCCATGAACAGCTGTATAGAAATAAACTTGAAGTGAATGATGGGTTAGGGTAAAGTCATAACCACATTATGAATATGTTGATCCAGTGCGCTGGGAGAGGAGTCGGGGACGTATCGTACGCCAGAAGAATCACAACATGACGCCAGAGGCCGTAAGAGACACGTGGAGCGAAATCTGTGACTTCACTGATGCTACCAAACCTGCCAACATTCAGGGTAACCATCAGAGGATTCATCTGATCGAACAATATTAAAACACATCCAATAACAATAAGAGTTTATAAACCGTTTGTGAATGTAGAGTCACTTGAGACGCTGGTGGACGTCCTCTCACGAGTCGACACTGAAGATGGAATTAAAGTCAATCCCACGAGTGCTGTGGGCCGGATGAATCCTGTAAGTACATCGCACGCACACACGCACACGATGATGAACCAGCTGAAGTGAAACACTGTTTTCACAGTCTGACGCTGTCGGCCGAAGTCTGGCTGAGATGAGCTTCACATACACACACATGAACACGGTTCTGTACGCTCTGGGAGTGGGCATGAGCACCAGAGACCCCCATCATCTTAAATTCCTCTACGAGGGTCACGAGGATTTCAGCTGTCTGCCCACGTTTGGAGTGATCCCCGCTCAGGGCTCCATGATGGGATTGAGCAGCATTCCAGGCCTGGACATCGATCTGACGCGGGTGAGCAAAATTAAAAAACAAACCAATATTGTCTGCTGAAGTTTGTGTAACTGTGTTATTTATTGTGTAGCTGCTGCATGGAGAACAATACCTGGAGCTGTTTAAACCTCTGCCCACATCAGGTGAATCTCTCAACACAATCTCTCTCTCTCTCTCTCTCTCTCTCTCTCTCTCGCTCTCATCTTCATGTGTTCATTCACAGGGACTCTGACATCAAAGGCAACAGTGGCTGATGTTTTGGATAAAGGATCAGGAATGATCGTTTTGCTGGAAGGTGAGTTTTAACAACACACACGCACAGAAATGATATGAAGAAGTCTGTGAATGTTTTAAGATGTTAATAAACACATTGTGACAGTTCACACGTACAGCGGACACGAGCTGCTCTGTTATAATCAGTTCTCAGTGTTTATCGTTGGAGCCGGTGGATTCGGAGGTAAACGGACGTCAGAAAAAGCTGTGGTGAATAACACACATCAAAACACACCGAAGCTCTTCATCTCTTCATCTCTCGTCACAGCTGTTCATTACAAGGTTTTTTCTCTTTCTTTTCTAGACTACGGTTCCTCCTCCAAACAGGCCTCCAGACAATGTGACTGTAGACCAAACATCCAAAGACCAGGTAACATTTTTATTCTGAATAAACTCATGATTCAGTAAATATGTTCTGATGCTTTGGTCTTCATCTAGAGTCGAGTTTGATGTTGAGAGAAGAATTAATGTAATGTGTTTGTTTCAGGCAGCGCTGTACAGATTGAGCGGAGACTGGAATCCGCTTCACATTGACCCCAGTTTTGCTGCCATGGGTGGTATGAGACGTTCCCTTTCCCTTTTGTCTTGTCTTTTCTCATCTCTTGTTGTTTTTGCTCGGTAATGATTTTGTGAAATTGCTCTCAGGGTTTAAATCTCCCATTCTTCACGGCCTCTGCTCATTTGGTTTCGCCGCCCGTCACGTTCTGAAGCAGTATGCAGATAATGATGTTTCCAGATTCAAGGCTATCAAGGTAAAGCATCACCACCACACAGACACTATACCATTCCACTGAACATCCCATAATAATAATCAGCTTCTGTGTGTGGTGTTGCAGGTGCGTTTCGTGAAGCCGGTGTATCCGGGACAATCTCTGCAGACTGAAATGTGGAAGGAGGGAAACAGAATTCACATTCAGTGTAAGGTGAGGAAACGTTCTCCCAGAATGCCGCAGGGCAGTTTTGAATGTAGGCTGTTTAATTCTTGATGCTGTGATTTGTTGTGGCTTTCTAGGTCAAGGAAACAGGAGGCATTGTGCTGTCTGGAGCATACATCGACTTACACGCCGTCGCAGACTCGAGCGTCAGCCACGGCCCGCCGGAGGCACGGACACATTACCCCCATTCTGTTATCATACATACACAATACACAACAACAACAACGTGTGTTTTACGAAAGAATATTTGCGTTCATGTAGACGGATGAGCTTCAGAGTGATCTGGTGTTTGCTGAGATCAGACGCAGGATCAGAGATGTCGGCACTGAACTGGTGAAGAAGGTTAACGCTGTCTTTGGGTGGGAAATCACTAAAGATGGAAGAACAGTCAGACAGTGGAGTAAGACTCATGCTTCATACATCATAGCAGAACTTGAACAGATGTGTAAATGAATGCATTTCATTTCTTTCAGCTATTGATCTGAAGTCAGGAGGTGGAGATCTTCACAGAGGAGAATACAAAGGCAAAACTGATGTGACCTTCACGGTGGCAGACGACGTCTTCATGGATGTGGTTCAGGGGAAAATAAACCCTCAGAAGGTATCAGAATCACACAGATTAACAGAAGCATTAATCCAGTTACACACGTCCTCAAGCTTCTCTTTCTGCTTCTCTGAAGGCGTTTTTTGCTGGCAAGCTGAAGGTCAGAGGGAATATCATGTTGAGCCAGAAGCTGGAGGCGATACTAAAGGACTACGCCAAACTGTGAAGATCTGCAGACATGAGAAACGCTCTGCTGATTATTAACAGAGAAATTAAACCCTTTCATATGAATAGATTTCTGTTTCTAATTCAGATTGAAGATGCTGTTGTCATGAAGAGAAACTAATGCTGTGATTCATTAATACTGCTCATTTCTAACAGACTTGCACTGTGTGACAGTTTGTGTCTCCTAGTAAAAATGACAGAATATACATTTACATTGTTGCATTAAATGGATTTATTTTGTCATGATGTATCTGCATATTATACAGTCTTTATAAAATTAGATTGATTTGAGTTTATTCACATTTGAGGTTAAAGGAGGGGAGTGTGATCGTCTGCGTATTATCCTTCTTTTACTTCAGATTCTTACACTTTTTAAAGAGCAAAATAAAGCAACTGAGCTTAGAGAGAAATGACCTTCATCAGCTAAAATCTCACATGAGAAACACTTTCAAAGTTTTTGCTCGGGATCGATCCGAGGTCAAAGTAAAAAAACAACAACCCTGAACAATCTTTCTAAAACAAAAATTCTGCAGAACTCTTAATGATTATAAATATTTCTTAATATTTAACAGATATTTTATACAGAATCAATAAATCTTTGACATATTTACATCCCATAGTAAAAGTAGCTGTAATCTTCACTCTGAAATCACATTACATGAACATATTTACACTCTTCAAACTCCCATTGTGCTGCAGCTGTCAATCATTCACTCATTCATTCATCTGTACCTGTGCTCATCTCATTCTCTCTTTCATCTTCACCGTTTCTCAAGAAGCTGGAGTCTCACAGTTTATTCTGTGGAATGATATATTTCAGCTCAGAACACAGAAACAGGAAGTGCTTTGTTTCTGTCGTGTTGTCGTCACTGAACACCTGCTGACTGTTTTAAATGATGTCACTGATCTGTGTTCATGAGCTCTCTAAACTAAATACTGTTTATTCTAGTAGCATACAATACCTTTCCAATAGTATTATTAATATTTGTACAACACAGAAACTACCACACGTAGTTTAACAGAAACTTTATGTTTAAAGCCACTTTTGTAACTTAAATGAGTTGAGAAAAATCAATGAGTGAGCGTCTGGTGAGCACCAGCGAGGAGAGATCCGAGTATCTGATGGATGTTAGGTAGAAATATAAGGACACTTATTACTATTTAAGTCAAGAGCACGATCACGACACTGCTTAGCAAGAGTTTGGCTAGTTAAGGCTTTACTGATATATATTTATTTATATATATATATATATATATATATATGACTCTCTAAAGAAATGTGCTTCAGTAAGTCTGTCCTGATGCAGACTGAACCAGGACTGAGATCAGACAAACGGATTCTCTGTATTATTTAGGGATTGGAGCAGTGATGTCCGTGTCTCTCATATTGCTTCTCTTACCGTGTGCAAAGATTAAGAATGTGCTACATAATAAACTTCACATGAGTTTTGATGGCGCTGTCGTCCGGCAGGACTCGCATCTTCATGGTTCCGTCCGCCCCGCAGGAGAAGACATGATTGGCCGGGCCGGTTTCGATCTGCATGACACCCGTGCCGAGGTTGCGGAAGATGGACTGTCTGGCGTGTTCGTTGCTGAAGGTGTGTAACAGACTCTGGGTGGACAAACTCCACACCTGACACACACAATATTAAAAACAATGTTACACAAGATTAAAACACCAAAACATTACATGATGCATTTGGCAGATGTTTTATCCAAAGTGACTAACATTGCACTACACTCTGCATTTGTTTCTGTGTATGTGCAATCTCTTGGCGTTGCTAGCGCCATGATCTAACCACTGAGCTACAGGAAAGCCGAAAGAGTTCTATGCTTATAGTTTAATAAGTGTCACTAATTTTATTTCATTCCAAGTTGTTTATGTTGCCGTATATTATATATTAATTATGTTTCAATAAAAATGTAATAATGACAATTCATTATTTCCTCAAACCTGTATGAGTTTCTTTCTTTAAAACACAACAGAAGATATTTTGAAGAATGTTGATTATCAAACAACACTAAACTCCATTGACTTTCTTTTGTATGAACACAAAACACTGAGACATTTCTCAAAATATCTTCTGTTGTGTTTCACTAAAGAAAGACTCATATACAGATTTACAAACACATGAGAGAAGAAATGATGACAGAATTTAGATTTCTGGGTGAACTGTCACTTAAATGTATACAGATCAGAGAAACATCTCTCTTAAATATTAGTTATCCTTTTCCTCTTAATCTTTTATTGTCTCTATTTAGCACCTAAATGTTTCACACCTTGATGTTTCCTTCAGCCGATCCGCTGATGAATCTTTCCTCTGTGGAGTCTACGGCCAGAGCTTTGACAGGAGAATCATGAGCCTGGAAACTCTGTCTCTGAATCTTCTGACTGAGGTCCAGAACATTGATCCAACCCCTCCGGCCTCCGCTGATCAACAGCTGCTGTTTGGAGGCTAAAGTCAGAACGGTAGC
This sequence comes from Oreonectes daqikongensis, assembly GCA_026939265.1. Taxonomy (NCBI): domain Eukaryota; kingdom Metazoa; phylum Chordata; class Actinopteri; order Cypriniformes; family Nemacheilidae; genus Oreonectes; species Oreonectes daqikongensis. The sequence goes on along the minus strand of JAOTQM010000256.1, from coordinate 147,944 downwards.
GCCGGACTCATGACAGCTGAATGCTGGAATCACACACACACAGGGTTGAGTTTGATTCATTCTCACAGGCTAACGTGTGTGTGTGTGTGCGTGCGCGCATCTTACCCTGTACCAGACTGTAAACTGGTGTGACCAGTGTGTCCCACAGACAAACATTTCTGACAAGAGAATAAAGAGAACATGTTGTTTATTGGCTATGTGAAAATCTAAAGAGTGTGTTTTTATCCCGGTGGGGTCTTAAACCTAACCTGTTATCTGTCGACAGGCCTGCTGTGGCAATGAGAGATGATGATCCCACGAAAACAAAATCATTGGCAGTTTTATTATGACACTGAAGCGTCTGAATGAAAACAAAACACACGTCACACATCTGTGAGACTCGACTAAACCATCAGACCGATCAACATATAAACCATCATCAAATATATCTCACTCTTAACTCTTCTTCACACAGATAGGCTTTTATTTCTATCATAATGTTGTTGGTTTTACAGCAGCTTTGAGACAACATGATGTTAAGATCTTTATATGCACATATAACATGATGGTATCAGAAAGCTCAGTGTTTACATCACTGTATGTGTAAGAGAATATAACACACATTTACCAGAAAGGGTTTGGGTGTGTTTCCACCGGTGCTGGTCTGCCACAGACTCATAGCTCCATCTGCATCTACAATCCCAAACTACACAAACACACACACTTCAACACAAACTACACAAACACACACACACATTCCACACAAACGCAGGCTTTGTTTTCTGCTACACACCTTGTTACCCTGATAATTGAAGCGGATTCTTGTGACTCTGGAGTTTCCAGGACTTCTGAAGCAGGTGATCTGCTGTGAATGTCCCCACTCGAACATCCTCACACTTCCATCCTGAGCTCCTGTCAGATCTACACACACACACACACACACACACACACACACACACACACACACACACACACACACACACACACACACACAGCTGTTAAGTGTGCCGGTAGGTAACAGAGTAATGAGAATATGTGACAGGAATCTTTCAGGCTGTATGGAAGGGTGAAGCAGGAAGGTGGATATTTTTAAGCCATGTCGTGCTATTGTTGGACAGTGTATGAGAGGACAGAGAGAAACACAACTGGGGACTGGAAAAGCCAGAGTTCAATGCACAGTACTCACAGTAAGGGAGTGTGGGGTGTGACGTCATCCGTCTCACATTATTAATGTTTCTTTTGATGAGCTGAATGAAGAAACAAACACAAGAGTCAGTCTGGCATGTTTCAGGTGTGTTTGATGACACAGGTGATGTGTCTGCGCAGCTCACCACAGCCGCTCCTCTGCCCGTCTGCACACCGCCCAGCCAGGGCATGTTGATGGGCGTCCCGGGGCTGCTGTGCGTATAGGGCGTGGTGCCGTGTAAAGCGTTGAAGTCATCACGAGTATGGACCACCAGAAACTCATCATTCCTGTCAAACAACAGCTGAGTTGAGATCAGAGAAACAGCAACAGAAAGAGAGCAGAGACGAGTATTATACACATCTCACCCTTTGACCTCCACTTCTGCCTCATCATCAATCCACGTCATTATCTGAGTGGCCAGGATGGAGGAGACATCCAGCTCCTGGAGCTCATGAGTGGAAGCGATCACTAAACAGTTGCGATTGGCCTGGAAAACAGTGAGAAGCTGATGAGATTTCAGCTCATCCACAGGAAGCCAACAGAAGAACAGCAGCTCACTTTATTGATGGCGAAGGCGGTGATGAGGTCAGACTCTTTGTGGATGATGCGAGCTTTGGCCCCTGGGCTGCCCAGATCGGCTTCAATCTGCATGAGAAACAAGACCTCGCTGTGACATCACTGACTGCAGATCAGATATATCATGAGAATGAAGGGCAATAAATCTAAGAGAGTGTTGTGCTGTCTGTGTGGCGACTGAATGATGAAATGATGGAGACGTTCAGCTGATACCTGCTGTTGGTTGGGCTCCAGCAGCACAGAATGTTTCATATTGTCAGTCTCCTGATTTATCATGACACATGCAGATCAATCACACACATCAGAGAGTTAACACAACAATAATTACATCACATGCATGAATTAATCAACAGACACAAAAAAACAACACACACCAGCACTGCAGACAGGGTTTATTTTAGTAATGGAGGAGTTTAATAAAGCAGAAATCAATGTGTGTAACACAAATACCTCATTCTGATCTCGTTTCTTCGTGAAGATGTTTCGTATAAAGGTTTCCTGAACCTCTTCCTGTTTGACCAGAAACTGCCACAGACGCTTGACGGGCAGAGCCGAGCGTCTCCGAGACCTGACACGGGCAACATTCAACACGATCAGAACAATTCTTTTCTTCACAAGCACACACAAGCAGATGTTCATCTGTGTTTTACTTGAAAGGCGTGTTGGCGGGTTCCAGCAGGGCTTTGTGCCGCAGAAGAGCCGGTCCAGATGACACGTTCTCATCCTGCAGCTGTGTGGAGATGTACTGTGACGGAGGACCTCCAAAAATCTCCAACCTCTTCAACAACAACTGCTCCCACCGCTGCAGGGTCTTCAGAGCCGCGTGACACAGCGGAGAACACACGGGCAGATCTAACACACACACACACACACACACACACACACACACACACACACACACACACACACACACACACACACACACACACACACACACACACACACACACACACACGTTTATTCCTGTAGCAGGCGCTTTTATACAACAAAAGAAAATAAACACGCTTACCTGAGAGGTCATGACCGGCTGTTGGGTAGAAGCTTTTGAGGTTTAACAGAACCTTCTGCACCATGGCCAATCGCATCAAACACCAGCTGCACATGAACAACATGACATCATCAGTTTGTCACAGCACACATGTCGTTTATCACGTGACCACAAGGACTGAGACGCACCTGTAGGAGTTATTGTTAGAATGTTCATCATGAGGAGGGTTCAAGTCAAAAGCATCTTCATCTTCATCATCCTCATCCTCATCCTCACTGCCTTGGCTTTCCTCAGAATCATATTCCACTCGACTGGCAGACGAAGGCACGTACGGCTTCACGGAAGAACACACACAATCATTTACACACACATATACAAACACAAACTCTCTAAACACAAACACAAAACAAACAGAGACCTTTGCCATGAAGTAATCCCATATGCTGAGCTCCGGCGGCACGAAGCGCTCTTTAGAGCCGGGCGCTTCCTGCTCCATCACAGGTCTGGGGCTGAGCGGACTGTCAGGAGCATCTCTGGAGTTACTCCGTGAGGACTGAAGCCTGATAACTAACACACAAGCAAACAACATGCTATTACATCACTGCTACTGTAATGTATTAATGACATCATCATCATCATGTGTTTCATGACATCTAATAAACTGTGATCGAGCTGTAGAGGAGAGATGACTGATGAAACCTGACGATGAGCTGGACTTCTGCACCACAGGAACACAAACACCACCTCCAAACACAGCCACCCAGAGTCTGCTGTTGAGCGGATGAGCCACAATCCTGAAGAGCTCATGGGTGGAGTGAGTGGCCAGACCGTGAACAAACAGACTGAGGAAGACAGCAGTGAGAATCTCACACAGAAGCACAGGCAGACCGGGCTGATTCTCATCTCCTGAAGCGCTCAGCAGTCGAATCAGAGCGGCGATACCTGCAGAGATCATTCACTGTGAGTCTGTGTGTGTTTAGTCACATGTGTTCAGCGTTCAGAGAGACGGCGGGTGTTACCGGGCCACTGTGCAGGTGATGTGTTGGGCAGAACGGTTTCCTCCATGCTCATACTCCTCACCGGGGGCTGATGGGTAAGCAGGACGCTCTGGTAGACGATACCCGTGAACGGATTCACGTGACTGATGAAAAACAGAAAAAAAGACACATGATGATCTAACGTCAACACAAAGACACCACTGATGAAATCAGGAGATCTGTGTGCGAGAATGAAACTCACGTGAAATTGTGTCCGTCACACAGACACTGATAGATGCAGGCTGAGAGAGACGCCGCCAGCGTGTGCATCACATAGATCTGACAGAGCAGAAAACCACATGAGAGGACACACACACGTCACACGTCACAACAATCACATTATCACTGTCGACATCTCTGCCTTACCTTGTTGTCCACCACATCCGGGTGTGGAGGAGAGTCCAGAGCGTTGATGGTGTGCAGGATATCATGAGTCAGATTGCTCAGGTGCACTATGGGATTGGCCACCACAGTTTTGGAGCGAGCGCTCCAGGCCAGCAGAAGAGGATTTGATGTGTGCTGTTGAGTGGAGACCTGCACACTGACGTCCTGATGATACAAAACACATCAAGATATCGTATATGTTGAACTGATAATACATCTCAATTCATCTCATCTGAGGTCATCATTTAAACAGCACATGACGGTCTGAGGGTCACTCAGCTCACGGTGTACACGAGTAAAGCACCGAGCCAGATTACCTGTTGAGACTCCTGCAGTAAGAGAATCAGCTCCATCCTGACAGATGCCAAACCTCCGCCATGAGATCCGTGCAGACTGCAGTAACTGAGGAAGATTCGCAGCAGCGGCTGGTTCCTCTGAAGCCAGAGTCTGCGTCTGTGCTGCACGTCTCCACCCCGGACCTCCGCATCATCTCCAGCGCTGACCTGACTCAGATCAACAGAGATGCCTTCAGGTAGTCGTTGGAGTAACGGGTTATAACCACAGCACCTCTGCAGAGCCGCCACCCCTCGCTCCAGCCAATGACACAACTGATGACGCAGTTTGGCTCCGTCCAGCTCATAGCCCGTGGACAGCGTCCGTAACTCTGTGGTGAGAACCTTCAGACAAGAGCTGAACTTCAGCTGAGCGGCAAGAATGTCTTCACCGAGCATCTCGTCGGTTGTGTTCTCTGAGCAGGCGGAAGAGGAGGCCACGTCAGGAGTGTCTCGAGGAAAGGCCACGTCAAGAGTGTCTCGAGGGACGCTGCTGTTCTCCGGGTGGATGGTTTTCATCGCCAGTCCGGACTCTTCTTCCTCCGAGTCTTCTTTGTCACTGTCCCACTTGATCTCCAGAGGTTCATCCTGCAGGGTGATTGATGGCTGACTCCAATCAAAACTGAGCACAGAATCAGACTGACTCACCTCTCGAGGAAACGACAAAGAATCCGACAGCGAATCAAAGCCGTTTATCGCCGGCTGAGACCAGTCCAGAGCACCAGACAGATCTTTGGCTTTCTCGTTCAAGGAAAGAGACGGATTCTCTCGGCTGAGAAGCATCTTTAACCGTTTAACAACTTTTGGCATTTTTGAGAGGACCTCCAAAGCCAGCATGGGACAGCCGGCCTGTAAGTGTGCGTGAGCAGCGGTGGTGAAGAGTCTTCTTTCCATCAGACTGATAGAGTCGCTCACGCGGCCCTCAGCCGTCAAGCCCACTTTAGCGTTATCCGAGGAGCCCAGATGACGACGGAGCAGCAGCGGGTGAACCCGGAGGAAAGTGTAGAAGTTAAACACATCAGGATTACAGGGAGAGGTCACTGCTGTCTCTGAAAGGAGAACCATAAAAATACCTTTACCTTTACAAGCAGAAAATCCCTGAACCAGTATTGTTTGATATTTATCTTAAATGCTCGGCTTGAGTAGTGGTGTGCATTGGTCAACAGGATCAACAGAATCAGACTCTCACCGTGATTTGAAATAGTCGTGTGTATATGAGGCTGTTCAAGCAAAGTGTCCAGAGCCCTGCTGTAGTCATCTAACACCCAGTATGCCATACTGCGTAAGAATGGATCCTGATTGGCCGGGATCTGCTGATCTCGACCTAGAACGTGTCTCTGGAGGATTCGTTTGTAAGTGCCGGACGTCTCAAACTCAGACTCGTAAAGTCGACATATGACCAGAGCCAACTGAAGGTCCTGCATCTTCTCTATACAAACCTGATAATGTGTGTATCAAACAAACAGATCTCATGACAACAGGTTTAAAGAGAAATACACATCACAAACAACAGACATTTATAAGAATGTCAAACCTCAACGGCATCTTTCAGGGATCCAGCCAGCAGAAAGAAAGCAGCAGAATGTTGGAAGCGTTGCTTTCCGAGCAAAGAGAAGGCGTTCTTTAATGCTGCCTTCCTCCAGCGATCCTCACTGAAGTTATTGCTGAAGAAAGCTGTCATCTTCACATTGTGCTGAGATCTTCAACACACGCACAAGATTTTAGAAAACAGATCCTGGATTCTTTAGCATATGTCATTATACATTTTATTAACATTCACTTTTAGCAAAGGGATTTATAAGAGTGGGAGCATTCAATGAGCACATCACATTAGTCTACACATCACATGTGTTACCTGTAGAGTCCCCAAACAACAGCTTTCTTCTTCATGGCCAGATAAAACAAAGCTGCATCTAAAGGGTCATTGTTCCTCTGATATGAAGCTTTAGCCACCTGATGAAAGATCACAGATTATTAAACTAAACTCTCGTAAAGTTTAGGAAAACAGGGTTTACAGCATTGTTAATGCAATTTAATAATCTATTTCACATCTTGAAATGGGACATGAGTTCCTGAAATACTTAACATTCAACACTGTGTGTATTACAGGATCATGTGTAACTCTCATAATCTCCTCTGTGATCACTTCTTTAATCAAAAACTAAATTCACTGTTCTTCAGTCAGATCCTGATGATTTAACACTTGCATACATGACATGAGAGAAAGATTAAGAAAACTATTCCACTTATTCCTCTAGAAGTACTTGCCATCACAATACTGCACAGTCTGCATGAGTGGTTATTAGTTTTGTATGTGTCATTTAATTCTTAAAAAATGCTTGAGTGAGGGCTCTGATTTGAAACACTTGACATCTAACACATGCACACAGAATCCTGTGTGACTTAATTTAAATATAAACACTGCTTCATTATTGTCATGGACCAGTCTCCAGTGAAATCAGTCAGATTTATGATCAGAAACAAACACAGAAGACAGGTGGAGAGTATGGATTCTTTATCAAACCTTTTCAATACATCTGCGCAGTTTGTTGGTGCTCCTGAGCCACCAGCCCACACCCATCGCTCTCAGCTCCGGCCACATGGGATCTCCTCTCTGTAGAGCTGGAAGTGTGTGGAGAAGTTCCTCCTCAGCCTCCGAGTGAAACGCCCAGGCATAATGACAGGTGGATAATCCTGTAGAGCAACATCTCACATTTACATCCTTGTTTTTATTCACTGATGGACTACACTTAAGTGTAACGATGTGAAATACCTTGACAGAGGAGTTGAACTCGATGAGCCGGAGGTAAAGACGTCAGGAGGAAAGTGTGCAGACGAACAGCCAGAAGAAACTTCAGTCCACATTCATCCAGAGTCTCACCACCTGAATAAAAACACGACATTGCAACATCTCTCAAAAAAATCAACAACTCAACAGCGAGAGCTCATGAAGTAATGACCTTGGCCTTTCCCTTGACTTTCTCCAATGTCTGTGCTGGTGGAAGCAATTGTGTCGGCTAAAGCCATCAGAGACATCTGCTCCATCCGCGTCAGACCCGGCAGACTGGAGTGCAACAGGTGACCGGATAACACCTGCGCGTGCTCGGGACCAAAGAATGTCGGGCTGTATTTTGATAGATCAATGACTTTGGTATTTCCGTCCTCCTCGTCGGCCCCCAAAGGATCCACATCATCCGTGCTGATACCAGAGGTTTGGAAGAGGTCATCATAGGCGTCGGTTCGGCTGGACGTACGAGCGCCGCTAACACAGTCCGCACGTTCTTCGGCTCGGGAAGCAGTCTCCTCATCGGCAGCTAACAGTGAGTATAAGGGCAGCGGTGGTATGGAGTCGATCTCAGTGTAGTCCGAGCTCTCGCACTTGCTGAACATCTTTGAGTCTCTGGCGGTGCTTCCGCTGGCACTGATGGTGAGAGAGCGCAGACGTCGCTCATGGCTCGTATCACTCAGAGACACGACCTCCCCGGCAATGCACTTCACCAGATGGGACAGGATGGCTTTGGCCCGCTTGACCTTGCCGAGGTCCATGAGCTCTAACAGCTGTACCGGATGATACTGGGCCAGCGTGGGGGAGAGATGATGAGCTGCCTCAAATAACCCAGAATCCTCCATCTCTGCTGGCAGGTCATACACGGTTCTCTTTCCGCTCAGCTTCTGAGCCAAACTAGTCATTGACCTGGTAAGGCTCTTTTTAGGAGGATTTGGACTGAGCCCCTCCTGTTTCACAGCAGCAGGAAGAGACGTTACGCTACCCGTGCCGATGCTGTTTTCTCCGGTGGCGACGGACGGTTTGACCAGGGCCGGAGGCTGCCATTGAGAGTAGACGTGCATCTCACAGTCCATCCCAACCACCAAGATGCCATCTCGCACCCAAGACAGAGACACAGGAACGGGTAGCGACCCCTCGACGGATGACACCAAATCAACTACTCGCAGGAGAACCAGACGAGAGGAGCAGCGCTGCTGGACGCTGTCAGACAGTGCCAGCTCTGGAGGTTTTCCTGAAAGCATTCCGTACATGTAAAGTTTGGATCCCAGAGCCACAGTTAATATATGAGACCCATCCTCTCTGGAAACCCAGTCTAAATGAACCTGCCTCCTGCTGACAGCTAAACAATCACTAGTGAGCACACAAGGATCCCTGATGCTGGGTACCATCAAGCTTTTCTCACAGTCATTACTATCAGGACTATAACAGCCACTGATTTTCAGTGTTTGTTCCAGGATCCACTGGGATCCGCCTGTGGATTCACACTGGAATATGCTGACATGCATGAGGGGCTCAGCAGCGCCACCGTGAGATCTTTCAGACCTGTGTGCCACCGCTACTCTGCTGGTATGACAGCAGCTGAGATCCATGAGCTGTCCAGAAACACTCAGGGCGCTGCTGCTGACCAGCCCCTCCTCTACAAACAGAGGCCACTCCTCCCACACGTATGATGCTTTCACAGGAGTCTCAGGATCAATGACGGCGTTACACCTCCAGAATCTGAGGGTACCATCAGAGCAGGATGTTGCCAGCAGATACGGAGCCCGTCCGGCTGGCTGTAGAGATGAAGAGCTCAGATGACCTGCAATAAGAGACAGAGTGCTCTTCAGCTCATTTAAAATAAACACTGAATGTGATAAAACACATCATTTGCTTTTTATTTCACCTGCAGTGGGTGTTACACGCATGACCTCAACACCCTCTGGCAGATGAAGCTCCTGACAGAAAACTTTAGTGTTTGTAAGAGTGAGGCGACGGGCGCTCTGAAGGTTGGATGTGCTCAGCTTTGATCTCTGGGTTTGTGGTGAGCTGAACGTCTCAAAGTTAAACGATGAACAGTTCACAGGTGGAGTACAGCTTTGATCTGAAACAACATAAACAAACTAGATGATAAATCAACAGTGAAATGTTTACAGTTTTACTGCATTTTCCTGGTCTTTTTATGCATTAGCAGGGGTGTCAAACTCAATTCCTGGAGAGCCGCAGCTCTGCACAGTTTAGGTATGGGTTGGGGCTAAACTGTGGAGAGCTGCGGCCCTCCAGGAATTGAGTTTGACACCTGTGCATTAAAGGATCTTATTCAATCTTACTTTGATCAAAGCAGCAAAACAAACAAGCATCGATTTTAATGTAAATGAGCTTTTCAACTTACAATAAACAGCAAATCAGTTCTACTGGCTTAATAAAATCCATGACAAACCCATAATGACAGGATCAGCCTCCAGATGAAGATGCCACATATGTAGAATGGATCTGCCACTGTGAGAAAACTCCAGCACCACCAGAAAGAATCGGGCGGAGAAAAGCCTGTGACTGGAATCTGAATGAAGAACAAGAGCTCGTGAATTCACATAGGTGCAGAGTTCTGTGATAATATCAGAGACATTCCCTCCATACCTGAATCCTGCAAATAATCATCTGATTTCTCATTTCCCAAGATCAGATCTTCCTCAAACACGTGCAGGAGCTGCGTCTGTTTCCCCTGCTGTAAACACAATGACACAAGATTAAACATTAGACTGCTTCTCTTGTCATGACACTTCTCTATCAGATCTCATACGTACAAAATCTGTGATGGCATCGAGCTCAATAATGCAACCCGGTCTGGCTGTAGATTGTTGACTGATGATATTAAACACTTCTCCAACATATTTCTGAAAAATCAATCACATGACATGTGATTTCCCTTTATGAAATGTTATAAATGCACAAAATGGTCTGCAGTTTTTATTCAAGTAGGGGATAAAAACAAACATTTCGGCTATCAGCCTTCCTCAGTCTTTATGAAATGGTAAAAGAGCAGCAGATATGTACTGTATGTGACGTGTGTCTTACAGAGATGTCGGGGTTAGAGAGTTCACTCAGCAGTTTTTTGGCCTCAATAACAGCCTGATAGAGTCTGAGCGAGCGTCCGTCACTGGCTACAAAACAGGCACTGGGTGAGTTTCCATACGCACCTTTGGGAAAGAAATGAAATATGAATAAACCAACAGTAACATCCCATTAGATTCAAGCAGAAAAACATGCTCGAGTTCACCAATTAAAATTTTAAAGATATACAGTAAATATTCATGAACATGGAATACACTTTTATAAATATTCAATGCAGCAGTTAAAACGCAGCGGATGTTTACCAGCAGAGCCGTCACAAATAACAGAGGAATGCTTTTTCCTGTTTTAAGCTATTTCTGCCTTTTTGAACCGTCAGACTGAACTAGTGAAAATTCCAGAACAAACCAGAAAAGTTTGTTCTGGTGCTAACCCTAACCCTAACCCTAAAGTTTGTGCTAACCCTAACCCTTCATCGTGAATCTGCCTGGTCATGCTATTATATGACATTTAGAATCAGTCTTGATCTTGCATTGCCTGCTTTTCAAATGAACCTTAACCCTCCAAACAATGTAAATAATGCCGTGGTCGTACTAGACTTCGCTTTTCGTCTACACTAGCGATTTCACTGCTGTGATTATTTATGATGGTCAGTACTCTGGATAACTGATTTAGAAACAAATCAAGACATCCTCACCGAGACAGTTGCTGGGAATGAGCGTGGGTAGCCATGCCACGTTCGAGAACGCTGACGTGTGCAGCGAGTTGATCCTGGCTAGTTCTGACACACCCCCTGAGAACGACAGCGGCCCCACCGGATCCACCCTCCACAGAATCAGCTCGCTGTAAATAGCGCTGGGGTCCTGGGAGACGCCACCTGATGAAGCTCTGTTCCTGTGAGACGAGGCACCAAGGCAGGAAGGCTGGGGCGGACCAGCGCCCTCATCAGGCGACTTCAGGGCATTGTGGTGTGAGGTGGTGAGCAGCAGAGGAAGCAGAGAGTGACAGGCCAGATCATTGAGGTGAAAGCGATGGCCGCAGTATCGCGATTTATGAGAAACACTGAGCACCGTCGAGAAGGCGGAGTCCTCTGCAAAGCTGACGGCCCATTGGTTGAGGGAGCCGTCGGCATGTTTGGAGATCATCAGGACACTGGGGGTGAAGATGCTGAGACGCAGGCTGTTTGGAGCAGGTTTGTTCTGACCCAGGCCGATCAGAGCGGAGGTAGAGTGGGGCAGACCTGCGGGCCGCTGACGTCCGTGCTGAATGGCCAGGTCAACGTTTTTGTTGCAGGCGTACATCACAACGCTGCGACTGAGCGAGTTGGCGTCACCGGTGGGGAAGGCCACAGGAATTCGTGACACGAAGGAAACCTTGAGCCAGAGAATGAGTTAACAATGACGAGAGTATGGAGTCAGAGTAGTGCCACATATATTTGCAAAACAAAATAAAGGTTTGCAAACCAAAAATACGTTTTGCAAATTTTGCGGCACTGTTTTACCTTTGCGCTTCACTTTACTTTGCGCCTCGCTTTGTGTTACTGATTTGACGTGGGGGAGGGGTCAAGAGATTGGGGCGTGTACAAGGGACCTCATGCTTCCCCCGTCATTACATCATCAGCGTGAGCCGCAGATCGAGCTAATCGATCGATCATCATGGCAGAGCAAAGGCATGCGGGTGGTGGATCTCAGGTAAGCCTATGTATTATTGATCGTTTTCTTCTGTTTATTATCAGACTCCTACATTCACTTTCATTAATATCATATAGTTCAGACCGCGCAGAGGGTGGTAAAATTATTAAATTGTACAAAAAAAAATGTTTAGTAACGTATAGGCTACTGTGTGTGGAGAGCATTCACTCAACAACATAATCTCATTTCTGACGGAGAAATGGCCTTTAGAGGCTTTTGCATCTTAACTCTTTATGTCTAATAACTACAAATAGCATGGTAAAACTATAGTTACAGTACTTACAGTACTTACTAGGCACACTTGCACATAACTAAAACTGCACCTTTGTATATTATTATATTTTTATCCATATTTATTTTAAATTATTTTCTATTTCTTGTGTTATGTGTATACTGTGTGTTTAAGAGCTCCTGAAACCAGAACAAATTCCTTGTGTGCGCACACTTAGCAAATAAAACTTATTCTGATTCTGATTACTGTAGTGCAGGGGTGTCAAACTTTTTTTTAAGGGGGCCAGATGTCATATGGTCAATACACATGGGGGCCATATACTTACATTTGCACGCTTTATTGCATTTTCATTGTTATGCTAATAATGTCCATTATAATAAAATGCAACTCTTAATTAAGAATGATTTATTTTTAGGTCAGAGTTCAACTTTGTTCTTAAAGCACATATCATTAAAACATCAGGGTTTTAAATAATTACATAAATTTAATTAACATAAAACTTGGATGAAAATGTATGTATGAAAAGTATAGCTCAAATGAATTGTGACACTATAGCAGTAAACAAGTTGTAACATTTTAAAACTACATCCAAACTTGTTTAATACACCAATAAAATAATTACAAATTAATATAAATCATTATTGTTAATACACAAATTATCTTTCAACACTTCAACCATATTTAAAGCACATCTTTAACAAACTAAAATTATTGTATGATACTTTTTCCTTTATCTGTTGTGAACAACTCGTTTGAGAACACAATTTTTTTAATATCAGTGAGTGAGAGTTTTTGGACCCGTTTTTTGTTGTTTGATAAACATAATAAGAATATCACTTGTAATATCATAATATCACTTGTGCGACCATTAAGAAAAACTGGTCTCACCGGCAAAATGCGACCATTTGGTCGCAGTCTCTAGAGCCCTGACATTGTAAAACGAGAATTATTTGGTGGGCCACCTTAAATATAATTTAATATTGTGATTGGCCCGCGGGCCGGACTTTGGACACCCCTGTTGTAGTGGGACCAAGACAATTTGTGGGTGTTATGGTTTTATTGTAAATACCATAGTTAAACTAGTTTTCAAGTCAAGTTAATTTTATTCATATAGCGCTTTGTAGGAGTCTGATAATAAAACAGAAGAAATCGATCAATAATACATACATGATATTCATTGGTGTTCAGGTGGGTCACTTGTACACGCCCCAATCTCTTGACCCCTCCCCCACATCAAATCAGTGACACAAAGAGAGGTGCATAGAAAAGTGAAGCGCAAAGGTAAAACAATGCCATAAGGGCACGTTTGACTGAAACGCGAAATTAAAGGAGCGGCGCAAAATAAATTATGTGTTGCAAAATCATTGCGGCTGAAGTTTTACATTGCTAAACTTTATTTTTTTTTCTCAGTGCTTTACGTTTCTTTTGCCATTCTTTATTTTAACTCGCAAAACAGCCATTTTTGCTAATGATATTACTAATCACTAATGATACATGAGCAACAGAACAACTGCTCATCAAAAGGGCTGCACGATTATGACAAAAATCATAATTGTTGATTATTCACATTGACATTGTAATTGCGATTATTATTGTCAATTAAAAGATTTTACATTAAAGTTTTAAAATGTTGTATAACTTTCAGTAAAGCAGCTGCATGCCATATTCTTTCTATAAACATCCCAAACTAAATAATAATTTAAAGAAATAGTTATCGGAGTTATGTTATTAGTAAAAAAATCCAAAACGAATGACTAAAGGTATTAAAGGTTTACATATTAATTTTATAATCTCTGATTCACCACCGTATTCGTGGCCAAACACACTGCTGAAATGCAAAGAAATGAAGGCAAATGGACAGCTGTAATTGAGGCTTTTGGCAATTATGTAATTAGTTCACCCGTAATTGTAATGCCGATTAATATTTACATTAATTGTGCAGACCAACTCATCATATAATTTAAATCAGTAATGCAGTGAGAAACCTGCGCCTGTCGAAACATGCCGGGCAGATATTCATCCAACCAGTCGACGTTCCACACCAGCAGTGATCCGTCCATCGGGTGAATGCTGAACAACATATCTGCAGCTTTATTCCAGTTACTTAGCAGAACGTCCACCTGATGATCTACAGCGGCCGCAGGAAGAGAGACCGAGCTGTTCCCATCCTCATCTGCGTCTGCTCAGAGTCAAAGAGATTCGTTATATTTCACTGCTGTCAATAGAATATAATAGGGTCCCATCAGGAAGAGCTGTGAGAGAAGCATTTACCGTTCTGCTCAATGCTGTTCCTGAGCTGCTGAACAAACACCTCCATGTTCAGCGTCAGGTTCAGCTCTTTGTTATTGAGCCAGTGAACAGTGAAGGTGCCGCTCGGTTCCTCCTCAGAGCCGCTAATAGATGAGATGGAGGGCAGCAGAGGGATGTCTGCACACAACTCTTACCGTTACATTCACTCAAAGGATCAGTTCACACAAACATGACATTTTCAAACCCTGATAATATCTATCAAATGACAAAAGTCAAGGTGATGCATGAAAGCAGATTTTCAGTGAATAATGTCTTATATTTCAGTCTGTTCCTCACACAACAGTGAGATATTGTGATGATGTGTGTACATGATCAGTACATGATCAGATTTCTAAATGAGGAATTCTTCATCATAAACTTGAGTTGGTAAGCAGCACATCAGTTATTCGCATTAGTGTTTGTTACCTGTGGCCGGGTTTATGCTGGCAGCGATGTGAAAGTGACAAAGAGAGTTGGCGTGCAGGATGTTGGTTCGGTGGCTGTAATGTTTGTTTTGCTGCTGAGGCAAAGGGCCTGTATATGACAGCTGAGACAAACATCTCACCTGCTCTCTCCACGAATGCTTCAGGTTCAGCTGAAACCACAAATAGTAATGATGATGATGTATTCTCTCAAACATTTATAACAACACATTCCCTAAAGCACAGAACTCCAACCCTGCTCCTGGTGGGCTACAGACTACAGCTCCAACCCCAATCACACACACCTGAAGCAGCTCAACAAGGTGTTCAAGGTTGCTTGATAATTACAGACAGGTGTGCTGAAGCAGGTAGCCCTTCAGGAGCAGTGTTGGAGATCCAGGGTCACTCTGTGTCAACTCAACCACAGGTCAACCAAAACACATAATAAAACTAAAAATCCAAATCTAAAGAGATAGAAGGTCTACTTTCATCCTTAATTGTTCTTCAGTTTTGACATGCAATAACCCTTTGACTATTTTGGTCCAACATTATCTCACCTCCAGCGGGTTGTGTGTGGTGTTGTTGCTGGAGGATTTCTTCATATCACTGTTAACATTGCTGTGTCTGCTGAGGCCAGACAGAAGACAGTCACTGGGTAACAGCGTCTCAGCCCAGAGTCGACAAACACTGTCTTTACAGCAGGTCAGTAGTACGTTACACACTGCACCTCTGGAGAAAAAAAACACAATGCTCTGTCAATCCCTCAAAGTTCAGGTGTACATCATGTCCTATTTATTATTTGACTCACCTGGGCATGTACTTGCTGGTCTTCCTCCAGGAGAAACCGGTGACAGAGCGAGGATGAGCCAGGTAAATGAAGGAGAAGTTGATCTCTGCCCCAGAACACAGGTCAACAGGAGTGAACAGTTTAGTGACGTCCACCTGCCATCTGCTGGAGCTGTACCACACCTTCACCAGACAGTCATCCTGCCAGAAAACCAGACAATCTCTCAATGAGAGCACAGCTTCACTTTATGTGATTCCAGACTGGCAGACAGATCAATTCCCCATTTAATTACTGACATAAACGTGTGTGTGTGTGTGTGTGTGTGTGTGTGTGTATGTTTATAGTAGACACATGAAGACACACGCAGCACAAACCTGTCCGGCAGTGGCAAAAAACTCTCCATCTGGAGAAAACTGGATGAAGTGAGTCGGCGCGGCTGTCCTGCAACATTTCAGAGGAGCAAGATTTCACTGCAGGTGTTTGACATGTTGTTTGATAAAAGCAGAGGTTTTAATGATGAATACTGACTTGCACTGCCATATACATCTCCACGAGCTCTGAGGATCAGAAGTTGCCACCTCTCGCTCCTCTTCAGCATCTGGACTGATGTGCAGGTTACACCACAACTGAAGAGACGATGAGCCGGTCAACAGACATGTTCCTGTAAAGAGCATGACAGGAGAAAGATGAGCCGCTGATCTCTGACAGGAGGAGTTAAACAGATGTCACAGCAGGTGTGCATGTACCTGTGGGATGCCAGGTCAAGATGTGTGCCACTGACTGCAGAACAAACTGACCACTTTTCTGCCAATGATAATTCAGCTTCTGTTGAACAGAAAACAACAATCAGTGACAGAACAACAAGACTAGATAAAAGATTTTATAAGAAAAAAACGTACCTGTGCTTTCCCTCGTGGACTGACCTCTACAGGCTCAAACACACAAATAATGTTTTCGTAAGATGCTGCGATCTGTTAACGTAAAAACAGACACAACTTCAGTCTCCGCTCTGAATAATTCAATGAAGCGCTTGCCCTGTAACACAGCTCGTCATTGGCTAGTCAAGATCATACTGTGAGTACAGCAGTGAATGATTTTGATTCAAGAAAAGTGAGTGAACTCCACTGATGCATGAATAACAGAACACATTTCTATAAATGAGCTTCTCATGTGTGAGTTTGTAGATGTATAGCGAGCGTGTGTCTCACCTGACCCCCGTGCAGCGAGCAGTCCACACAGCCCACCTGAATGTTCCCGTTTTTGGCTCCAGGGATAATCTGGATCCTCTCGAAATCACTGCCAAGAATGACCACGTCACAGCCCGAGGCGTACGCCTGAAACACACATGACACATGAACATATTCACTCGAATGAGAGCACTGATATCACCAGACACACATCACAGTACAACAGTGTGTCAAACCCCTCCATCTTCACACAAACACAAGTGTTTCCATACCTTATCAAACAGTAAAGCACATAGATAATACAATTATCAATACAAAGCATCTGCGACTGCCACATATATATGAACATAAACAAGTTTACCGTGAACGGCTGACTGTTTATTCCGCCGACAGAGAAACAGTTGTCTCCAGGGTTAACAGCCCCTGTCAGGACCTGGTGGAGGTTCATTGTTCTTGTCACACTTGAAGCCCTGAACCGAAAACAGAATCAATAACCAAAATAACCAACATATGAACTGAAGACACTGTTAAAACTTCTCTTCATTGCATCTTCTGTAACACACTGTGCAGTTCTGAGATTCCTGTAGTGATGCGTTTAAACTTTTCTCAATCAATTGGGAATATAATAACTAAGACAACAATAAAACATTACAAATGATAAGGGCTCGACTCATTCTAACACCAGACACTGACAACATCATAAACACTTTGCTTTCTTTAAATATAACCAATAATCCAATGCGTATATACACGAACACATACAAGTTACCCATAGTCACATCTGGTGTGTGTGATGTGTCATGCAGCGAGTGTCACTCACGTGATATCAGTGATGTCAACTCTAAAGCTTTCAACTCTTATATATAATATTTCAATTGCTCAGTGTTTCATGTATTACTATTGAACCCTTAATCATCTGTTTATTGAATAAAGTTGACATTTTTCACTCCAGTAAGTTTAGTCAGAGCGCGAGCTCCGGTTAGCCGCAGCTCACTGACAGCTTCATTAACAATGTCACTATTTTTCAACACTAACATCTGAAATCTGCACGGATGTGCACTGTTTAAACGTATAATGTCGCTCTAGTCGTGATTATTTCACGTCTGTTAATTTTATTCGGAAGCCGTTCATATAATTAGCAAACAGCATTAGCATGACGGCAGACTAACATGAGAGATGAGATAAAAAATCAACAAATTCACACTCGTCTTACCTGACACACGGCTTTCATTGATGTTTAAATATAAATATAACGTGTGTTCCTCTCATTTTGAGAGATAAATGACACAAACAATGCTTTTACTGGTGCTTGTATGAAGAGACTCTGATCTGCGGCTCAGGAAGTGAAGTGACGCGCGCAATGCGTCGTGGGACTTGAAGTTCCTGCTCATGGACGCTCATGGACTCTCGTGCCTCACCACGCAAAAGTTCATTTTGCTCGACGCAACTTTTGTAAATAATAACACAAAAAGACCGATTAATTCTCATGTTTTCTACTGTGTATGCCTCGTGTGAGTGTTTAAGTTTATCACAGCATAAGATAAAATATAAATACTGTTACATTACTACATCAATTTAAGCTTTATTGCCACTCAGTCATGTTTCTCATACATGTCGTGTTGAAAAGGCCACATAAAACAACTGTACTTTATGGTTAGTATCTTTTAGCATGACAACAGGACACAGAAAACACATGAAAGTAACACAACACAATGAATGAAAGGAGTTTCTCAAACCTGTCCTGCACTGACTCTCATCTGATACACCTGAAGCTGAACTCATCATCTCATTAGTAGGCTAGAACAGGGGTTTTCAAACTTTAATGCCTAGGACCCCCAAATATGACAAGCCTTTTGTGAGGGACCCCTTCCTAATATACAAATCCATTTTTTATAATGAAGCATTTAAACTGTTTGTAGAAATGAAACTGTAATAATCATCAGTTAAATTTGACAACTTTTGATGTCTTTTGTTTCTTAAACATTTTCTGGGGACCCCTTCGACTAGAACATTCTGACAGAGTGCCAACGGTCTGAAGTGATATTCAAGGTCTCTAGTCACTGCTGGAAACATTCAGACGTGATGTCGAGGATAAATGTATATTATGCCCCAACTACATTTCTGTAGAATGAAATGCTTTAAACATAATACAAATGAGTTAGAGCATAAGAGCAGATTTTCTGCTAACTGTTGTGATTTCATTTGTTTTGATGACTTCTCAATTATTCTGAAGAAAATAAGGCAGGAGTAGGTGTGTTAATGTTTGACTGCTTGTGCAGCTACACAATACAGTATATGACCTTAACAATGCTAGATGATTGACAGAAGAAGTGTGTGTGTGTGTGTGTGTGTGTGTGTGTGTGCGTGCGTGCGTGTGTGTGTGTGTGCGTGTGTGTGCGCGTGCTGAGTTAGTGACATCTGAGCTGACTGCATCAATCCATTAGAGAGATGATGACACAGCGATGCTGTTCCTGCACTGTAACATGAGGACAAATATACAGTGACAGAAAGTCTTTGTCATTTTTAAACTGGACATATTTTAAATGTAGTGCTCAGAAACATGAAACTGCATGTGATGTCTGAATCATGTCCATCTCTCTGTGATCTCTGGTCTGAAGTGAAGTGTTCATGACTCACTATTCATTTCTCTTGTTAAAACTATTCACACATTTGCATTATTTCTTTATAGGACAGGGTTGTCAAACTTAGTTTGTCCAGGAACTGAGTTTGACACCTGTGCTTTAGGATGCTGTTAATAGAGTTTGATTCTATAAATACTGGGTTATTTTCAACCCCAAGTGAAAGCGTGAAAGGTGAAAGTGACCTATTTGTCAGATATGGTGACCCATACCCAAAATGTGACCTCTGCATTTAACCCAACCAGTGAATAGTGAACACACACACTTCAAGTCGTGAACACACATACACCGGGAGCAGTGGGCAGCTAACACTGCAGCACCCGGGGAGCAAACGGGGGTAAGATGCCTTGATCAAGGACACGTCAGTTGTTACCTGCCGGTACTGAGAATCAAACCGGAAACCTTCTGGTTACGAGTCCGACTCTCTAACCATTAGACCACAACTGCCCCCCAAAAGTGATGAACCCAACCGTTGGATTATAAATAAACCTATGCTGGCTTTTTTAACCCATGAGTGGGTCAAATGTGGACATCCGCACATGTAAATCATTGTGAAACGGACTGAATAAAATAATTTTTGCTCACTTTTGATTAAATCATTGATGTTGTAAATGTCAGGAAATATTGAATATTTAGTGTGTGGTCATCAGTGTGAATGAAGGACATTTCAAGCGCAGCGAAGAGATTTAAAGGAGAGTGACAGGATTCTCATGAATAATACAAAGTCCTTGAGAATCTAATGTTTTTACTCTGACATGTTTAGCTGAAGTAAGTCAAAGAGACATTAAAGATCCATTTATTATGATAATCTGGGACATGACTTTTAATCTTATGTAAAGTACTCTGTGATGTCTGAGGTCAGTCTCCAGTGTGACATGACTCACAACAGAGAATCATGTAAAAATATCATCCTTCAGTGAGTCTGGAGACTGTAATTTAAGTCACGTGTCTTGATGTTTTTCACTCAGCAGAGGGCAGTGTTGAAGTTCTCTCAGTGACTTCACAAACATTCAAGTTGGAAAATAATTTTGCATTCATGACAAACTATGAATATATATATATATATATATAAGCTTTACCTCAAGAGATGCAATGAGAAACAGTTTTTCTCTTAATGTTAAAGCACAAAACTTTTTACGATTTTTCTCCTGAAGTGTTACATACAGTACAGCTGTTTGATGAGAAACTAAAAGAGCAGAGAAAATCATTTCCACATAACTTTCCCACAGTGTAATTCACATGTTCTCTAGCAAACCACAATGAGACTCAAGGACACATGAATCATATTCAGAGGAGAAGAAACAGCAGCGGCTAGCGTGTGTTGTGCTAACATGCCATCTGCATCCTTCAGCATGTGCAGATCTCTGAAGGTTTGTGTGCTGAATCTCTGATGTGTCTCAGCGTGGTGTTGGCCGAGCACCAGCTCACTGTGTTATCTCACAGAATTCTTCTGTAGATGAAGAGTGGGGCAGCTCGTCCTCTATAGCTGTGGGAAACGGAGGCCTGGAAGGAAAGAGAGGGAGCGTCCGGATTTCCCTTCCATTAACTGCACTCTTTTCCTGAGCGTCGTTCCAGTGGCATCATCATCAGGACACGGGTGAGGAGGTCACCTGTGACCGTCCACTCTTCTGTTGTGTTAGAACTGCTCATGTGCATTTTCTTAACCAACATTTCTGTTCTTCAGTATGTTTCATGTGTGTGAAATGCAGACATCTTAAGCCTTATAGGGCAAGTGAATTCCTCCTTGAATGAGTGGAATCTTTTCACACATTCCATCTGTGTGCATCAGTTCTCCAGTCGCTGAGACAAAGCTGGTATGCACAGCCGATTTAATGAGGAGAAGTGAATATATTTACACTCTTTAACATCTGAGACAGACACACATGAGCTCCTGTTCAATTCATGCAGCACAGCGTTATTCCTTTAACCTGTTATTCGTCACTGTTCCTTCAGTGGAACACACTTGAAATTTTACTATTCAATTCAATTCTAATCTAATCTAATCCTGACAAGTTCTAAGCCTCTAAAATACTGTCCAGTATATTACAAGACAAATTATGTAGAAAATGTAGTAATTGATCTAAAATAATGTCTTTAACCTGTATAAATGTCTTTGTTTTGCTTAACACAAAAAAAGATATTTGGACGAATGTCAGTAACCAAACAGATCTCATCCCCTATTTACTGTATACAGTACATTCTTCCAAATATCTTTCTTTGTGTTTAGGGGTTTGAAATGACAAGAGGGTGAGTAAGCAATGTTTTGTTCCTTGCAATCATTAACGTGTGTTTTATGAAGAGCAGTTTCACGTGTTGCTTTGCTGTGGACACAGCACATACAGTAAAACTGCCGGTCAGCTACACAACACAACACAACACAACAACACTCGGACACTATGACGGTGTGTGATTGTGAGTTAAGAGAGAGACTGACACGGTCTGATGAGTGTCATACAGTGACCTGAAAACCACAAACTGTCTTTCTGTCAAGAGGAACTGATGAATAAGACATGTGAGCTCTGAATAGTCTGATAACGTCAGGCTCTCACACACTGTACGCATGCATAGCCAGTAAGTAAATGTGATGCACGGGCTGAAATATTGATAAGCACTATGGTGTGCCAGCGCCGCACGATTATTTATTCAGCAGGAACTGTGAGTGCTTGTCACCATACCAGCAGGTTTACCTACATCTAACCTTTCAGAGGCGAACACATCTCGCAGAATATTCTGAAGGCTTAGCTTTCTCATCATTTCTCATTATTTCACAAGAGACGCTTTGGTGACGAAAGAGGCTGCGAAGCCACATCTTCTCCTGCAGTTAACCTTTCACTTATTCATGGATTGACTCGCTTCTGCTTGATGAGTTTAGATCTTTTCGGTCTGCTTTGCAACAATCTGTCCTTAAAAAATGCTGATGTGCGCGTCTGCAACATTCAACTGTATTTAATTGTTTGTCAAAGGAAGTCGATCTGGCCAATGATTGTGTCTAAACAAATTTAAACAAACCATCAGAGAGACCAGTTGAGTAACAACCTATTAAAAACACAATCATTAATAAAGATATAGAATGCTTCATATATTCTGCTGCTTCTCTTCATTGAGCCGATGGACAATCAAGTGTTTTATCACATTAAATTAAAGCTTGATGTTCTTTCTATAGGGAGGTTTCTGTGCCCTGTGTTTTTAAAATGAAGGGTTATTATGTATGCAGCCCTGCACCCTGTAATTTCTGTTTCAGGCCTGTATGTGGATACATGTGGAAATGATTGACAGTGTAATAATGCAGCACAGTAACACAGATGGCTGTAGTGGATAAACACAGCGTGCTAACTCATCATTATAATACAGTCTCTGTGTGACCTGATGACTGTGACCTCATTTAGACGCTTCTGTCGTTTGTCAAATATAGTGAATCTTTAAGTTTAACACATTTAAGTTGATGAGTTGAAGAGGAGATTCTGTTTTGGGGGTCACACCGTGATGACAGGACCACCAACCTGCTGTTTCTCACACACAATCTCTCTCGCACGCACGCGCGCGCGCGCACACACACGCACACGCACACACACACAGGTTTAGACTTAGACTCTTACACAAACTTTTGCGAAAGCATCAATACAATAAAACGGTGACATAAAAAATTATGGTTGAAAAAAGAGATCAAATAAACATGGTAGTCCACTGCTGTTTGTTGGTGTAATGTGCTGTTACAGATCCAGGACTGTCTCATGATGTGAGTAACTCCACGTGGCTTTGTTGCATTAACTGTGCGGTAAATAAACACACACACACACACACACACACACACACACACACACACACACACACACACACACACACACACACACACACACACACACACACACACACACGGGTGTGATGGTGAATTGAACAGCATCTCTATGATGAACAAAAGCTAGCGGAGGTCTATGGCTCCTCCTTGCGCGCTCTCGCGCGTGTGTGTGTGTGTGTGTGTGTGTTCGCGCGCGCCCGCGCTCGTGTGTGTGTGTGTGTGTGTGTGTGTGTGTGAGAGAGAGAGAGAGAGAGAGACAGAGAGAGAGAGAGAGACAGCTGCGAGCTGAGCTCAGTAAAGCTTCATCTATAATAGGATGAGCAGCCGCCCGTTTATATGCGCGCGACGCTGAATGAAACGCTTATTGTTTGTTTTATTGTTTCTCTCATATTTTAGCGGATTGATCGATCAGTGATCGGCTGTGATTAGATGTGATCGGATGGATATATCGATGTGAAGGTGTCAAACACGGTACGTATATTGAGAATAGATGTTTCATATGCTGGAATAACAAATAACGCGCTCTCAGTCTGATGTATGACTGTTTATATCAACACGTTTATTGTTTTGTCATGTTATTGTTACATTGTCGCGTGTTACTTTGTAGCCGATTACACGCGCGACGCTTCATGACGTCACTCCGCTAAACTTCTACAGCCGTTTGTTTTATCATCATCACACACAAATTAAAGTGATTTAGCTTGTGTGAATGAATAAGTGTAAATAAATGAAGTTCTGTGTGTCTGGTGTGATGGATGTGATCTCTGTTGAGCTTCTGATCGTCATCCAGTTTAAATCAATTATATTACAATTCTTTTAAATTAACCTTATGTAATAAATGTTTGTTTGGTTGTATGTATGTTGTTTGTTTGTTTGTTTGTGAATGCGATCTTAAACGATGCTGTGGTTATGAGCTCAAATATAAACATGCGTGTAGTTTGAGAAAATGTGTGAAATTGATTCGGTTCTGCTTTATTTGTGATGCAATCTAGTCATTAAGCACACTTTTATTCAGAAATGTTCAAATGTGAGGTGTATTTATTCATTTTGACATTGATGTTGAGTATTATTATTAATTTTTAAAATTGTGTTATCTTTATACATGCTTGAATGTGAGCTCTTATGAATTGATTTTCATTGTTTGTAACAGGTCTCGTGGTAATTTGCTTTACATTATTCATGTTAAACTCGGGGTGACAGTGAAATGTGACGTTTGTGAGGTTATGCTGGAGGTGGGTGGTCAGCTCTCCTCTGACCCCCGAGGGTTGTGTAGGGTGTGTCTGTGCCAGCATTCGCTCTGTTTCCACCACTTTATTCAGCGATGAATAGAATGGGACAGATTTCTTCATGTGTGAGTGTCTGGTGAGCATATTTGTGTTTGCTTGCTGTGGTCAGGGTGGGTCAAAGCAAACGGACACACACGGACTCTCAGCAGTCATTGCTTTGACATGATGTCTCAGAATAAACTAGTGTTTGTTAATCTCATTGTCTGCTGTTGTTTGTGTGTTTTTCTCCTGTGATATGGCAGGCGGCCACACGGCCGACCGTGCCAAGATTCCACAACTATCAGTGCTTTAAATTCACATGGCTTTGTGTTGCTGGTTTTCAGATGTTTTTTGAAAGGTTTGTATGTATCTGTATCTTTCTGCTATGCTCGCTGTCTCTGGTGTGACTGCATGTGTAAAGACCTGCTCTTCTGTCTTCTCATCATATGTCGTATTGAATCTATGATGCAGGTTCATGCATTCATATGTGTAATAGGATTCTGCATAGACTCGGTGATATTGATATTTCTGAGGCCTGTCATGACAAATTAAAGTTCAATATCAAACCCGACATCAAGGAATTATGTGTCTATTTTATTCACTGTACATTGTGCTTAATTTCTCAAAGGAATTTCTTTGGAATATGTGTGTGTGTGTATAATTTCAGTGTGTTTAATAGGCAAGAGAAAAGGCTTTGAGTTGTCCAGTTGATAATTCTAGTGAATGATTTTGGTGGTAATGAGGGGATTTTAATGTGCACTCCAGCACAAAGGCAATGAGAGATCCATTGAGCGTGACTGATGGCTGTTTGTCGCACCAGCGAGTGACAATCGTGTAGTGGTATATTTGAATTTTGTCAGTCAAAGGCGGGCAGATTCGCTCGAGCTGAATTATTGATGACAGTCAATGAATTGCACTCAATTATGTTAAAGGAGCGCAGCTTAAATCAGAGACTCAGAAATACTCTCAATATATCTCATGTATGATTCACACCATCATGTTTTATTTATGAGCTCACTTTGAGAATGAATGGGGGGTGTTAGGGTGAAATGGGAATATTTAAGTCTTGTCTTTGAAGCGGTGTGTATGATCTGAGTTATTTTTAGAAATAGTTTCAATCTATTTTTTAAACAAGAAATCAGAAAGTCTTCTTATATTTATAGATTATATTCAGTGATGTAAGTCAGAAGATATTGTGTGCATATTCATACACTTACAAGACAACAATTGTAGAAAAATACATCCAGAATAAAACTTTGTGTAGATTGTTTTGAAGTTTTTTATATTAATATGACAGTGGACAGAGAGACAGAACATTCTGGGATGAGAGTAAAGGTTAGGAGCTGAGACTTGAACTCCACTGGACCACTGACTGTGTTTTTTCTGGAAAATGGTTGTACAGGAATTGATGAGAATGAATGGAAGTGTTTGTGATGATTCTCATTCATGCTTTATACAAACATTAAATGAAAAGAAAAGAAGTGCAAATCAAGAACTTCAGTTTACTTCTCTGTGTGTGTTTGTTCTATATACGTGTGTATGATCATTTGTGTGTGTGTGTGTGTGTGTGTGTGTGTGTGTGTGTGTGTGTCAGAGCACATGTGTGTCGTCCCCAGACCCGGCGTTTGGCATCGTCTCGCTCATCTATTAATCATGGCTGCTGCTTTCTTATTCTGTTGCCATAGTTTCAGGCTGTAACAGTGTTGCTGTGTGTGAACGGGTGGGTCACAGTGATCTGCTGGATCTCTCGCACATCTCAATTCAAGCATCGCTCTTATTGCTGATGTGAACACACACAGAATTGTGCTGTTTGTCAGGGAGAAATGTGATCTGATGTTACTTGTCAGATGATAAACCGCTGACAAAAATCTCATTAATTGGGCCAGTAAGCCAGCACTTACAATAGCAGATAGAGCGCCCTAGCAACTGCATAGCAACACCTTATCAGTTACATTTACACCCTAAAAACAGCCACAACACCCTACACAGCGCGCGCACACACACGCACACACACACACACACACGTGTAACATCAGCATGTTGTCGTATCAGAGTTTTTGAGCAAACATGTTTGTGTTTCTTTACTCAGGCTGAAGCTCTGTAATGTATTTGTCTGTTATTTATGTCGAGCTCTTATCATCTTTGATGCCGGCGGTTATTTTCAGGGAGACAGAAGCTTTAATCTGGAGCTGAATGGAGATGTTTGTCAGGCTGAAATCAGATGATAAACATTGTTTCTCAATATGAAATGCTTTATACTGTCGAGTTATAAAAGAATTGATAAAGCGAAACACCACAGAATGAATTCATGACTTGTAATTCATTGTCATGATGTGACAGGCAGCGTTTCACATCATCTCTGACATTTGTTTACTCTTATATATATATATATTTGCTTGCTTACATTGGTTTTGTGATAAATGTTTTAGTGCGTAGTAAACGTGTGTCTGTGAACAACAACCGGTCTGGAGAGATTTAAACAACACAGCTCCTTTGTGTACATTTCTTCCATATATAATGAAGAAATTGCAGCCATGTGGCGTCGTGCGTCTGGTAATAGAAGCGTGAGCACAAGGACCTTAGTGTTTGACTCGAGTCTGTCTGTCAGAAACACTTCTCGGCTCATTTCCCTCATGTGTCAGAAGAGAAATCACTTTTATCACAAACGCTTGTGATCTTCTCTGCTGATGTTTATTCCTCATCGCTCTACATCATTTTATTGCTGGAGTGTATGTGATGCTAAATTCAAGAGTTGTGCGTTATATGAGCTTACTGCAACCATCTCCAGATACACAGCAACAACTGACCTACATATGAAGCTGCGCGTCCGTTTGCCTGCACCTGTGTTTGATCTCTGGGTTCCTGCAGCTCACCAGCCGTCTGTGTGTTTAAATAAGACAGAACAAGTAAAACAAACACTGCTTCATATGGCACCACACACGGATCAGACGGAATGTGAGGAAAACAATGCGTTCATTCATTTCTGTGATCACAGCGGTACACAAGAATCATATTTACACAAGCGTCTCAGTTCTTTGTACATGGTGAAAGATGTTTTTCTGCATATTACACTTTGAGTTTTACGTTCACATAAGGATCATTTTAAATAGTCTGCTTGTCATAAGGCTGAAACATTCATTTGTACATTTCATCACTCAATCACTGCTGTTTATCTGCACTAATACAGTAAAAAAGAAAAACACCCATGATGACATCACTGTAAATCAATCTGCTGTAGTTTTGCAGCAGGTTGCCAGTAACTTACAATAGATTTAATTTTGTTGTAAACATAAACTTACCAAGTTCTTATATTTTCTATAAGGTAATTTTTCTTGTTAAGTGAATGTGTCTTGAATTAAGAAGTTTTAGATATTTTTACTAGAAAAATGCCAGTACGGAGTCCAGTCTCTTCTTGACAAGTCAAAATGTTTTAATTTTGATTAAATCTACAGTAAGTTTTTACAGTGATCTTATTAATATCTCAGTGTGCTTTGGCTCTGGCGGGTGTAGAAGCTTTGGAAACTCAAGATGTGTCTCAGTTCTTTATAGGAGCATCACTAGAGCTCTTGTGTTCTGAAGATCGGATGCGCTGGGTCTGATGTCCTGTTGGGTGTCTGATTCAGGGGTTGATTTCAGGGAGGTCAGTTGTCGTGTCGGTGGACGTCAGCTCTGATTGGTTATCAGGTTTGTGTTGTGTGAGTTATATTGTTGGTTATTCAGAGGATGTGATGTGTTCACTGGTTCAAGCATTCGTTGAGAATGAGAGCAGATTAAACCTCCAGACGTGTGTATTTTACTGTATTCTTACAGTAACTGCTTCTGAACTGTTTCCATAATGAAAGGTTTTACAGTTCAGATGTCCGTATGGAATGTGACAGTGTGTTAAATAAATGTGCTTTAATTGAGCCTCATTAAATGAGAAACGAGAGGGCGGGTGGATGTGCGAGAGAGAGAGAGAGAGAGAGAGAGAGAGGGAGGCTTCATTAGAGTGTCGCTCGTCCGCTTGACTGAACGCTGCTGTTTAATGGTTAAACGGATCACAAGAGTTGAACCCGTTCTGAACTTCCCTTTTTATAATGCACGACATGCCAAGAACAATCATTTACAATGATGTTAACAACCCTCAAAGAACATGCAGTGTGTGTGTTTTTATTGATGTCCCCATGGGCAAAAAAGCATATAAATCAAACAGAAAAATCGAAAGAAAATCTAAAAATGCAAAATATTTTCTCTGATCTTTAGGGTTAGGGTTAGGGAATAGAATATACAGTTTGTGCGGTATGAAAATCATTACGCCTATGGACTGTCCCCAGATATAAACCAGGTGCGTGCGTGCGTGCGTGCGTGCGTGCGTGCGTGCGTGCGTGCGTGCGTGCGTGCGTGCGTGCGTGTGACAGTCAAGTCCTTCAGTTTAACTGAAATGTTTCTTCTTGTTTGGGTTCAAATCAGCTCCGCTGCACTAAAACGGTTCTGATGAGACAATCTGAACACTAAAAACACTCCCTGTAGAATAATATTAACTGAAAGAAAGAAAAAGAATGTGGATTTTCTTCAGTCATGAACTTGATGAAAGGCAGGAGGAGCATTTCTCCAGCGAGTGTCTTGTGTAATGGAGATTTTCATGAACTGATGGCATAGTTTCATGTTGGCTGCAGTTCTCCAGGAGATCTCACACACACCACTGACGGTGAGAATATCACCTCACATCCGTCACCCGGTGGAGTTCTGTTATGCAAATCTTCTTCTTATTTGTTATAGTTGAGATGCAGCAGGAACTGAAGTATATTTCTGATTCGAGGGATTCGCTTTGTTGTGTTTCTTCATGTTCAGGCATGAATTACAGCAGACAATGGAAATCATGTGTTTTGGTTACTGTGCTGTCGTCCTCTGTGGATGTGCGATTGTCTTCTTAAAG
The DNA here is from genome assembly GCA_026939265.1 of Oreonectes daqikongensis. NCBI lineage: Eukaryota > Metazoa > Chordata > Actinopteri > Cypriniformes > Nemacheilidae > Oreonectes > Oreonectes daqikongensis. The sequence continues at coordinate 118,403 of JAOTQM010000256.1, read as the reverse complement.
GGGCGGTTCTGACAATATTTTTGATGTGTTTTGCGGATGAAAAATCGTTTACAGATAAGGTGGAGGTTGTCGTGCAGGTCATGGATGTATGTGGAAGCTTAGCATATATGAACCGTGTCACCCCATGGGGTTCAGCTAATTGGTGGTCCTGGCTAGAACTGGTTTTCAATGGGTTTTGGACAAAGGCGCCAGTGTAGATCACGTGGGCGAGACGTGAAAAAGGGGCTCCCGGAGAGACGAGACGAGGGGCCCGAAACAAAGAGCTCAAGACGCCCCTTTACTGACCACAAATCAGCCCAGTGTTTGGCCTCAAAACGCTATCTGTGACCCACATACCCGGCCGTGTGTGAAGAGCTGCTTTATTTCCCACAGCTCTGTGTCTTCAGACTCCAGTATTGATCTTCAGACGTCAGGATTTGTGTTAAATTGATGGACATGAACACTTCTGTAACACTATTGATCTGATCCTCATTAATTGTGCTGCAGCGGTTCTGTTTCAATGAAGATTCACATTCTGTCCTCTTACACTCCCAACACAACCGTGTGAAGTTTATATTCCTCTTAATAATTCAGATTTCTGGATGAACAACATGAGAATCCAGAAGAATTAGATGAGCCGATATGTGAAGAACGTCTCTCATCCTGGTGCTTGAGGAATGAGAGAGATGAGTGCTGCTGAATCTTCTGTGGAGGAGTCGTGTGGGATGTGAGGAACGAATTCAACAGGAACGCTGACCGTTTTAGAAAGAAACGCACATCATTTCACACATTACACTGAGTGTAAACCCAATGAATATTACATCATATCCTGTGAGAATTCAAACATGAACCTCGTGTCTCTGTGTGTCTTTGTGATGTACAGAATGTGTTAGAATACAGATTACAGATGTTTGTGAATGTACTGACGTGATGCAGATGTTTCAGTTAGTACACACATGACGGTGTGTGTGTGTGTGTGTGTGTGTAACAGTATCTGCTGATGAAGATGTGGTTGGATTTTGTGTCTTTAATCCCATTGAGTGAAATAAAGGAGCAATACTTTGATTTGTAGTGCGGCTGCAGGCGCGTCTGTTCTGTCAGATAAGAGACGTTAATCTGCTGCGGTGGGATTTACCTGAAACACGTCACACACCCTAACTGTGTGTGTGTGTGTGTGTGTGTGTGTGTGTTAACCCGCTCCATACTTCAGCAGTTAAGTACACTGCCCGGAGAGTCTGCCATTGTCCCAGACATTCCCAGAAACACCAGTAAGAATCCCATTAGTATTCGTATGTAAATTACAGTTCCAGGCAGCACATGTGAACGCACAGAATCACAAAATCAGACCCTTTTATGTACAAACAACAAACGTTTGAATCCCGAATATATAAAATGAATCGTTTATTTTGTTACATTTATAAAATATATTTGAAACACGGATCTGATCTGAATTTGCACTTCTAGAAAGCCGAAAGGCTCACATGAACAGCTGCTTTACATTTAAAAATGTCATTTTCTAGTCATTTTAGATGCTATGAATACATGAATATATCACAAACAGTACATGTAAGGGAACCGTATGATCACAGTCTTCTTCCTTTATGAAATGGGTTAACTGTAGTAACTGTGTTAGGGTTAGGGTTGTTTTTTTGTAGGGGTTATATTATTCCCTGTCCTTCAGAACTGAAAGGATTATATCATGACACTTTATAACATTGAGGACAGCAGAAGGTTTCTGATCGTGATGAGATGAGTCCAGTGTTTTAGTGCTCTTGAGTCTGTGAAACCCTAAAAAATCAACCACATCACTAGTCAATAACTATCATGTCTATGTATTCAGATGTAGATGTTTGTCTGTTTTGTAATGTGAATGTGTGATATATATATATATATATTATAAGTGTCATGCGGTGTGGTCTTATGTTCAGAAGTCTGATGGGTTTCTCTTCTCAACCTGTCAACATTTCTGTCGTATTTATTGTTTAATGCTGTAATGTGTTGTTCATTCTCATCACTGCTGGATGTTTGTCATTGTGCTGTTTTACATTATTATTCAAAGCGGTAACTTACAGAAACGCATACAGTGTGGAGCTTATCTGAACGGATATTATGTCTGCCGTCTCGGAGACGCTCCCATTATCTCAGCGCTGAGACGGAGACGAGCCGCTTCAGTCAACAATGATAAATGACATTGACGGAAGCCAGTGAGATGAGATGTTAATGTGTCTCGCTGCTGGTGTTTGAGGGATTTTAATAGCTGGAGATCTATAAGGGAGAAAAGCTATTTATATTTTCATTGTCATTCATGCTTGTCTTTCATGATAAACGTTTGTATTCTTGACATTGAGTTTAAAGAAACTTCATTGCATACTGTGTGAGGATTTTCCCCTCTGAATTCTTTTTTATGATGTGGATGTTTTGAATGTGAGAGCACGTCATGAAAATAATTTGATGACCTTATAACATTTAGATTTGCATGCCTTTACACATTATAAAGACTGTTAACAACATGTTATCATCTGTGTTAGACTTGAGAGAATATCATGTGATGTGATGTGATGTGATGTGATGTGATGTGATGTGATGAATGTAAGGTTATAATGTTTTGTGCTGATGATATGATATCTGCTCGCTCTTCAGTTTCGCATGACAGACGCTCAAGGCCATCAAATCATTTTCATGACGAGATCTCAGTCAAAACTTTCTTCATGATATCAGAATACAGTTTATCATGACATGTGGTGGCTGGAAGCAGCTTTAGCTCGACTTGATTTTTCACCAGCGGAGGTTTTTAGCTGAGGTGAAGAAGTATAATCCTCTGAATCTCATTGTGTCTCAGCATTTGCTCCGGGGTGAGATCAGAATAGACTGAACCTCTGAAGAACATCAGAATATTTCAAATGTGCAAACATCAGAAATACACACATAAGACCGCAGTTGTTTCTCAGCAGTGAGATTAAATGGAGTCGCTTTCATTCGGTTGAAATTCTGGTTCATTCACACTGACTGTACACGCACGATTGATCCATTTCTACTTCTGTATGTTGTTAAATGATTTAATACATTTGAATGTTTTTTTCTTCGTTAAGTTCATATAAAGCCCTTTCATCATCGAGTATGAAATAACTTTTGTTGTTGTTCCTGTATTCTCTCATGAACAGAAAGGATTCAAATGAGATTATTCTGAGTGTAAAATAAAATGAAATGACAGCATTGAATGAACTGTACTCTTTAAACTTTGCAGCCGGCTCACGTAACGCTAGCGTTTCATTTAGCAGCTTTACTCGTACAGACGTATCCTCTGAAAGAAAGAGATACCTGCTGTGATCTATGACTCTACTCACTAAATGAATGAGAAATTTCCATTAGATAAATTGTGTGACACAGCTGATATCAAGAGTCGCCCATCATAAACGTCTCTGGATGCTGTAAAGAAAATGAGATATTGAATATTGCCGTCGTGTGTCCTCACGGGAGATCTCTGGCTCTTGTGTAAATGTGTAAATGTGTGTGCTGGTGTTGTGTGTTTGTTTGTTGTAGTTAATGTTACGGTTGAATACAGCTACAGTTTCACTGAAATAACTTCACCACTAATGCTAAAGAGAAAGTCAAGAATAAACTGCACATCTGTGACCATGACTGACACTCGTGATGTCTATATGCATCAATAACATGTGCATGTGTACGCGATCACTTCTCTATGAAGGGTTTGAGAATCTGACATCACAGAATCATGTGATGTCACCTGCAGTGCATTATGGGATATGTGATGGAGTGTCGAATATTAGTTTTGGTAGGATGTGGTGTCTGTAAGTAAACAGCTGTCAGTGTGTTCTGTTGTGTTTTTGACAGCTCATCATACCTGTAGGTGTATAATGTGTAATGGAGGTTTGATGTGCGAGGATGAATGTGATCATGTCTCTGAGGTGAAATGGTTGTGATATTTAAATGTGATTGATTGGCTGACAGAAGCTGTGTGATTTCATAAAAGCGCTCTTTGTAAGGACACCAGCTCCCGGTTATTGCTCTTATGTGCTTTATTTTATCCTGCTGCTCAGTGTTGTTAGTTTTATTAAGAGCAGTCAGTGGGGAGGGACACGAACATCATTTACTCACATTTGACTGACAGGGCATCTGGTGATGTCATGCTTTCATTAATCACAGGTTGTGTTAGTCTGAATGAGACACGCCCACCGCTGAATGGTTCTCATTTCACTCAACACAGATTGTGTTCTTCATGATGTTGTGTTTTTATAGTTTTAAACACGAAACGGAGAAGAAAAGCACTGTATGTGTAGATGGACTGTGATTGCTGAGGATCTGCTTTACGTCTCTTTTCTTTTAGTTTATTTGATTTAAAAGTTTATTGATCACTTGCTTGTCTCAAAAGTAAAACCGTGATAGAGCGCTCGAGTGTTCATCCATCAGGAGACAGTTTCAAGAATTCATTTGGTCTCTCTCACTCAGTTATTTCAGATTTGATGAAATATCGAGTATAAAAACAATATGTTGTGTGTATTGAATGTTTGTGTGTTTGAGCAGAAGTTGGTGATGTGTGTGTGTCTGGTGTCCATGAGCAGAAGTTATATGTGTCTGTAAATCAGAGCATCAATCCATCTTTCCATCCAATTACTCTTTGTTTCTCTTATTGGCTGAGATTGAATGAGATCAGCAGATCCGCGTCCTGACACGCACGCACACACACACAGTTAATGTGATTCCTCAGAATGTTGTCTGTGGCTAATGTTTGTGTCTGTGTGTGTTTTTTTGGTCTTGTTTGCAGGTTGAAGTTCAGAAGTGTTCGTGTGGGACGCGGTGAGCAGGGAAACATGCGTTCGGAGGTTTTGTTGCTGTATTTCTCTGTGCTGCAGATGGCTCAGGCCGCTTTCCCAGAGGACACCGAGCCAATCACTATTTCACATGGCAACTGTGAGTAATGGAGTCTCTCCTCCCTCCATCTCTCGCTCACATTCATTCGGGGAAATGGGATTTGGAGCTGAAGTTAAATGAGTGTCTGTGACATCAAAGGTTCCTCTTTCATTTTGCCCGTCAGGCGTCTAAATGTTGTACGGTTGGCTCGAATATGACCTCAATCTCCACATTTACTCTCTCTAAACTCAAATCACCTGACGCTTTCTTTGACAAGAATGGCTTGACAGCTGTGGTTTTCTTTAATGTGTGGATGTTATTTCTGCTGTTTTTCTTTTTCTACAGCACATTTGATTGGATAAAGATTTGTTTATGCTCCCAAGGGTCATATTTTTTGCCCTAGAAGACAGAAAACTGCCTTATGTATTTAAAGTTGATCTTCTTTTCCAGCTACAAAACAATATCCAGCATTTGTTGGACACAAGCCTGGCAGAAACAACACACAGCGACATAAACTGGATATTCAGCTGATCGTGATTATGAATCGGACTCTGTATATCGCTGCCAGGTGAGTGTGCTGTTACCAAAGATTGTTGTCATGGTAACTGGACATTATTTCACTTCACCAGCATATGGACATGTTGTGTGAGTCAAAGAGTTCATGTGCAGTAAATTAAATCAGGTTAAAGTGTGATACTCTACGAAATAAAACGTTCAATCTTATTTGACATTGACATTGTGTTTCTTTACATGCAAGTATAGAAATTTCCCAATGATCATTCTAATTGTACAATACACTACAGTAGAATACAGGACAGTACAGTATAGTGCAGAGTAACTTTATACAGTATAGTGTCGTGTAGTGTTGTGCTGTTTGAGTTGTGTAGTTGATCATGTATAAACCAAACAGACTTGATGAAATATGATGACAGTATGTTTAACGTGGATTAATTCCTCAAGCAGACGCTTTTTGTGATTTTTGATTCCAGATGAAATCCAGTGATTAAAACATTGGGCAGTGTAACAGCAGGACACGCGCGCACACACGTGCACACACACACACACACACACACACACACACACACACACACCGTTCAGCAGTGTTGGAGTGATTATGAGGCGTCAGATGGCAGAAATGAGTTGATTTATAGTCATGTTGTGTCATGTTTTGATCTTGTGTATTCTTTATGAATGTTAGAGCTCAGTGATGTTGTCTGGAGGTATCGCTCCTCACAAACACCCCTCATGTACATTGTTCACATTCCACAGACACAGACTGCAGTGCACCATAGCAACACAACCCATCCCCCCCCACACACACACAATATCCCATAATGTGAGCTTCTGTGGATGTCAGAACACACAAAAACACATGAGAAAGTTCAGAACCTGCGCTGATTGTGTGTGTGTGTGTGTGTGTGTGTGTGTGCGCAATAGGATCTAGGATCTGATCATGTATGATGTTGTTATAAAAGGTGGAGCAAAGCATGGGGGGGTGTTGTTGCTTCATTTGTGTAGATTGACAGGTCTGACACGCATACAAATGAGATCTTTTCGGTGAGAGTGTTTGACAAAAGGCCACCAGATGGACAGCGCTGGCCCGTGATGGACCCGCATGAGAAACACATTCCACAGCACAAAGAGCCTCTGTTGAGTCTCTCTGTACCTCACAAATCCTCATCATCAACACACACATGCAGGTTCTTCCTCTAACACCAGATTTACACCAGCAACATTACCACCATGATGTGAAATAAAAACACTGATGATTAATGTGTGACACCAGACACAAAACTGTGTGTGTGTGTGTGTGTGTGTGTGTGTGTGTGTGTGTGTGTGTGTGTGTGTGTACTGGTATTCATCATTTAAGATAGTAATACCAGTAGATTTTCATCTTGTGGGGACTTTTCTAAGGTCCCCATGAGGAAAACAGCTTATAAATCTTACAGAATGAAAGTTATTGAAAATGTAAAAATACAGAGAGGTTTGTGTTAGGGGATAAAATAAATCATGAGCCTGATATAAAATCACTGGAAGTCTAACACATGGAAACGTGCGCGTGCGTGTGTGCGTGCGTGTGTGTGTGTGTGTGCGTGTGTGTGCGTGCGTGCGCGTGTGTGTGTGTGTGTGTGTGTGTGTGTGTGTGTGTGTGCTTTGGTGATGTTATGGGTTCGAAAGCCAAACAAACATCTGTTGTTGATCTTTTCACAAGGACTCTGAATGTTTCGTAAACTGTCTAGAACCTGTCTGTTGTCAATAAATAAATGAATTGGTTTATCAACAGATCATTTGCTATTAAAAGGGTCTTCAGACCTCGGTATTTAGGTAACTACGAGCACAGTTTGAGACACTGTTGAGATCTCTGACCGGGTTGCTTTTGTGATTTAAGACGCAGAAGATTTCTCGGTTTAATCGTGTTGTGTAAAGGAAACGCTTGAGCTGTGAGAATGTTTGATGTTAAATGTGATCTATGAGAAAACCAATGAAATGTTCATCTCTTCACAGGGATCACATTTACACAGTGGACATCGAGACGACTAACACAGACACAGAGATCTTTTTCAGCAAGGTGAGTCTTCCTCATGTTTCTGTCCTTCATGTTAATTACCTGGCAGCGGCTCTGTGACCTCACTAATCACATGATCCTATCAGGAGTCGCTGTCATGCGTCATCTGAGCGGAATAAAGAGAGACACCACGAGCCCGAGAGATTGATGAAGGGCTGAATGACGTTGTGTGTTTTCATATATTCATGCTAACACACGACCACCCATCACACGTGTCAAACACTGTACCTCAACATATCACTGTTCATCTGATCCCGTTCACAGAAACTGACGTGGAAATCCAGACAGGCCGATGTGGACACCTGTAGAATGAAAGGCAAACACAAGGTACAGTACACGCACGCACGCACGCACGCACACAGCTTCCTGTATCTTTCGGGTCAGTTGATTTTCTTTCACATCTTACTCTTGTTTCCTTTGTCTCTCTCTGTTTTTTATTCACGTTTAACATCTCTGTCACAGTCACTTATGGCTGCTCACTGAACAGATTTTAAGGACATTTTCAGGGATTTTTAAAAAACATCTGATTTCTGTTTCTCTTGTGTTTCTGTCCAGGATGAATGCCACAACTTCATCAAAGTTCTCCTCCAGCAGAGCGATGAATCTCTGTTTGTGTGTGGAACAAACGCTTTCAATCCGTCCTGTCGAACCTATAAGGTATGACTTCAGTGTTTTCATTCTGTGTGACCTCACATTTGACTCATTGTGTCATTGTCTGAGGGTTCATAGGTTTCACTCTCTCTAGATTTGCTCTTTGCTCTTCATTTTCAGTTTTGTCATTGAATCATCAGTTATTCAGAGAATGTTGTGTGTGTAGTTTAGCAGGTCTGAAGAAAATCTACTTGAAGCACCTCACAGATTTTCTCCCCGCGGCGGGTCTCGTGCGCTCCACGCTGTCCTGTCCACTTTGGCCGTGGTTCTGTTTTCCATCTCCTCGGTGTGACAGTTCTGACAAAGTGTTTGTTTCAGGGCCAAAGTCATTGTACATTAATCATCATCAGTATGAGCTGTGGCCCATCTATGGCCCGCTCTCCCTCACTTGTGTTCCGTCTCATGTGCTGGTGTGGATTACATCAGCTGTTACTGCGGTTTTTATTGTGATGTTATTATTGTGTTTTTTCCTGGTTGTTGTACAGCACATTGATTTATTCATTTACATTTATTCATTTGGCAGAGGCTTTTATCCAAAGCGACTTACAAGTAGGAGAGCATAAAACATTTTGTCATCACGCCAGACAGAACCGATATAATGTGTGAAGGTTTTTGCAAGAGATTTGGTGTCTCGTTGTGATGGAACAACAGGGTGTCGCTCATTTTCTGACCGCAGGTGACGGGAGGGAATGTAGACCTGGAGCAGTGAGTTAAGGTCGAGCGGCCGTTCTGAAGGCCAGTGTCAGCCATTTGAACTTGATGCGGACGGAGACTGGCAGTCAATGAAGTGACATCAGGAGGGGTTCTTATAGGCTGAATGAATGAACACCAGACATGCTGCTGCAGTATTGTGTTTAATAGTGCTATATAAATAAAAGACATCACTGGATATAGGTTATCTCACAATAACTGACAACACAAACACATCTTGAAATGATTCTTACATTACATGATGAGATTTAATCTGACTGGAGCGTCTGTGGAATCCGGCCGGAGCTGAGCATGGGAATATTTCTGCTGTCTGGGAATCTTTTCCTTCTATTGAGCAGCAGAAATAGCAGCATGAGGAAAGCTTTGACCTCACGTGACCTTCAACACAATTTAACATTACTGTCTCACATTCCTTTTCACTCAATTCTGCTGAAATTTTCATTTGACAACAGCAGAATTTCTGTGTTGGGTTTTATTTTTTATTTGGATACAGGAAAGATGGAAATAGAAAATAAAATGACCCGTTTAGATGCCAAGAACGGGTGGCAGAAGCAGTTTTAGTCCTGGCACTCTGCTTTATTTGTCATGATCTCTCCCCAGCACTTGAAGATTCTCCAGACGCTCGGCCTTCATTAGTCTGTAATTGCTGTTGGTGTTGAGCGCTGCTGTGTGGGTGGAGTTGACCTTTTACCTTTCTCTCCTTTCCCACAGATGGACAGCTTGGACGCCATCGGCGAGGAAATCAGTGGCATGGCCCGCTGCCCGTATGACGCCAAACATGCCAATGTTGCCCTGTTTGCTGGTAAGCTGAAACGACATGAAATGCTCAGGGATCTGCTTTTGTGTGTGTGTGTTCTGTGTGTGTGAACGTGTGTGTGTGTGTGTGTGAACGTGTGTGTGTGAACGTGTGTGTGTGTGTTCTGTGTGTGTGAACGTGTGTGTGTGTGTGTGTGTGTGTGTGCGTGCATGTATGTGTGTTCAGTGTGTGTTCAGTGTGTGTGTGTGTGCGTGCGTGCGTGCGTGCGTGCGTGCGTGCGTGCGTGTGCGTGCATGTGTGTGTGAGCGTGTATGTGTGTTCGGTGTGTGTTCAGTGTGTGTGGGTGCATGTGTGTGTGCGTGCGTGTGCGTGTGTACATGCGTGTGATTGTTTATGCATGAATGTTTTAATATGAAGTATGGCAGGAATATGAGGAACTCCCAGGCGCTCTGTACAACAGTTGCTCTTTTATTTTTTTGGGTGCTTGGCAGCTGCTGGTGTGGCCGCTCTGGAAACACATGAATGTAATGTATTGTGGTACAGGCAGAAAAAAGAGTCTGGGAGTCTCCCCTAAAATACAGATTAAAAATAACTGAGATGGAAAAAGCAGATGAGTCATGAGTGTCTATTACAAAACAACACCAGTGATTTCAATCTGACTGAACGTTTTTCATCACTCATGAATGTGTGTTTGTGTGTTTGTGTAATGTTGTGATTGTTGTCTTGTTTTCAGATGGGAAGTTATATTCGGCCACAGTCACAGATTTTCTGGCCATTGATGCTGTGATCTATCGCAGTCTGGGAGACAGTCCCACCCTCAGAACCGTCAAACACGACTCCAAATGGCTAAAAGGTGAGAAAAAACGTTCACACAAACACGACCTGCCGTCACCTCGTGTGTTACGGCCACAGAAATCCTTTTAATCTGATCCGAGCTTTAGAAGACGTGACAAGTGCGTTTTAAAGCCACACACAAGTGTAAAAACTGTTTGAAACGAGTCATTGGTGATCGAATCTTTTGTGTTTTGTTGATGTTCAGAGCCATACTTTGTTCAGGCGGTGGATTACGACGAGTTCATCTATTTCTTCTTTCGAGAAATCGCCATGGAATACAACAGCATGGGAAAGGTATGGACAATTTCAACTCCACAGACAGGATGTGACATCCCAAGTCGACAGGATATGGGCATATGAAATATCTGAGAGGTTCTTAAGTAGGCTCCAGAATGTTTGGTCAGGATGCAGGTGCTAAAAATAACTGAAAATCATTCAGCAGACATTGTTTGGTATCTTAACTACAGACCCTAAATAACATCAGGGTTATAATTCTCTTCCTCAGTGATTGTTCAAGGAAAACACATCCAGACTACAAAGGCTTATTGTTCTCAGTCCCTGAGGTTTCTGTCATATCAGATCTCCTTCAGTTTCTGTAATTACAGTGTTTAAATAAAATAACTCGCTCATCTATTACTGTCATTACACCTCTCGCATGATTCTCCAGTAACAGGAACACATATGATCTCTGAATATGAGTAAACATATGAACTAAAGTCATAAAGTGTGACGGGAAGACGAGATGTTCGGTTCCTGAACAACAAACGCGCTTCAGCAGACACTAACATCATTTCTATGAGAAAGCAAACGTCCATACAGCGGAGTTTTATTTTGATATGGTGTGTGTGTGTGTGTGTGTGTGTGTGTGTGTGTGTCTGTCTGTCTGTCTGTCTGTCTGTCTGTCTGAGCAGGTGGTTTTTCCACGAGTGGCACGCGTCTGTAAGAACGACCGTGGCGGATCTCAGCGTGTGTTGGAGAAACAGTGGACGTCCTTCTTAAAGACGAGACTCAACTGCTCCATCCCTGGAGATTCACATTTCTACTTCAACATCCTGCAGGCCGTCACCGACGTCATCCACATCAACGGACGCGACGTCGTCATGGCCACTTTCTCCACACCATATAACAGGTGAGCGCGCTCGCCCGCCAGCGTCTGCGCTCACAGTGAGATAAAGATTCATCAACATCTTCAATAAGAGCAACATTCCAGATCATTCCAGTAATGAGAAATAAAAGAGCAGTCACACAATGAGGCGTTTGATTCCGAGATTTGCAGTTCATGGAATCACAATTCCTGTCTGTGAAACTCTTAGAAATGAATGATTCACAGTTCTGTTATGAGCGCTGAAAGTGTCTCTCAGTAATAAAGTGTGTGTTTCAGTATCCCAGGCTCAGCTGTGTGCGCTTACGACATGAACGAGATCGCCACGGCCTTCACGGGACGCTTCAAAGAGCAGAAATCACCCGACTCCACCTGGACTCCTGTTCCTGAGGAGAAAGTACCCAGACCCAGGTATCATCACATTCATCTTATGACAAACCAAATAAGTCATCAAACCTGAACTCTTCACACACATCCAACGACAGGAACTGTGATCATCTGAACACAGTTTGATGAATAAGAAGCTTTATCTGAATAATTCACGACAAAGATCTTCTGCCTTCTTCTTCTATACGGCTCGGCTCTGATGTGTTTTATTATTTATTTAAAGTGTATTTAAATTCAGATTCACATTATTGTGTGTGTGTGTGTGTGTGTGTGTGTGTGTGTGTGTGTTCAGGCCTGGCGTGTGTGCATCTGGAGAAAAATTCAAAGTGTCCAATGAGTTTCCTGATGAAACGCTGAACTTTATTAAGGTTCACCCGCTGATGGACGAGGCCGTGCCCTCCATTGCAAACCGGCCCTGGTTTCTGAAAACGATGGTTCGGTGAGTGTTCACGTCAGGTCAAAGGTCGAGATTCATGAGTGTGTCATTTACTCACCTTCAGATTCTTTAAACCCTTTTCATGAGCAGCATCAGGAACATTCAGGAATATGTGTGTTTTATCTTCATGACTTTCATATGTTGTGTAAATTCTGTGCCTGTGTAATAGTGAGTTATTGACAACACACTGAAACTGTTATAGTTCACAGACTATGTTTCCATTACTTTCTTGCCAGTTTTAATAAGGCTGAAACTGATTCATCCAGTGAATTAACACTGAGAAATGAACCACAGATAAGAGTTTCATGATAACTCTTGATCTGTTTGTGTGTGTGTGTGTGTGTGTGTGTGTGTGTGTGTGTGTGTGTGTGTGTGTGTGTGTCTGTGTGTCTCTCTTGTATCATCAGATATCGTCTCACTCGTATCGCAGTGGATAACGCCGCCGGTCCTCATGCTAACCACACGGTTGTTTTTCTGGGTTCGGAGCGAGGAATCATTCTGAAGTTTTTGGCTAAGATGCGAAGCGGCTTTCTCAATGACAGCCTGTTTCTGGAGGAGCTGAACGTCTACAACCCTGACAAGTGTGTATTCTGTTTTTTACACTCGTTCATCAGGTTACAGTCGTTCACATGCGGTTGCTAAATGAAAGACAACGCTGTGGAAACTCATCTGCCGTTGGTTTGGACCACGAGGCCTTGACCAAACAAACAGTGAATGATGAAAGAGAAGCAGAAATTTCATATTCCACTCAATGATGTAGATTTCTGAGAGAGAACTCTTATTAAAAACACATTACACGTTACTAAATGACGTCATACGTACCTTTATTTAAATTAAACACAATTATGAGATCATGTCAGTCTCAGTTCTTAAGCTCGACGCTATTAACGGCTCATCTTCATGTCATCCAGTGTGTTGACACGTTTTAAAGATGTCTGATTATTAATGTGTGTTCTTGTATCTCATAAGTTTCTTATGAATAATATCTTGTACAGTGAGAAGTATCTATTTGAACAGTAATGATTGTGTAAATCTGTGTGATGTGTTCAGGTGCAGTGTTGATGGAGTGGATGACAAACGCATCATCGGTATGCAGATCGACCGCCGGAGTCACTCGCTGTTCGTGGCGTTCTCCTCGTGTGTGGTGAAAGTTCCGCTTTCTCGCTGCGAACGACACAGAAAGTGTAAAAAGTAAGTCCAGAGTGAAGAGTTCATATAAACTCAAGCGGTGCTCGTGATTATGATCTTTGATGTGTGTCTCTCTCAGGTCCTGTATCGCCTCCAGGGACCCGTACTGTGGTTGGGTGTCAGACGGCGCCTGCAGAGAAATCACATCTGACACAAAGTATGTCGCTTTATTCTCAGTCCTGTAATTATAGTTTAGCCGAGCCAAAAATGATGTCAGTTTACCCAGAATCCTCTGCATGCGAGTGATATGATTGTGTTTTGAAGTGCTGGAGAAACCGAGTGCAGAGTCCATCATCCATCACTATATTTATATATGTAGATATGATGATCTGTGTGAAGGATTTTCTTTAGTTCTGAAGTTTCTGATGTTCTCAATCAGTTTTTCTCTTTGAAAACAGAACATGCGAGCTCACTCGTGCTGTATTTCAGGGATTATGTGGCTACAATCAGTGCGGTTCGTGACCGCCGTGGAAAGACTTTTGACTTTTGATGTTTTGCCCAACGCTTTATAAAAGCTTTTCTATAAAATGAGCTCTGGAGGAAAAGTCTCTCTCTCTCTGTCTTTCTCATCATTCCTCTTCTGTTTGTTCATGAATTTCTTGATAGTGATGAGAATGGGTTCATGATTTTTATAGATTTTTTTTGTGTCCAGCTGTGCTGCTGATGATGTGTGTTCAGGTTGTTTAAATTGTTGTTTTGTCAGGAGTTGTGTAGGTTCAGAATGTTTGATTGTGTTGTTTTTACCCTAATCTTTTTTATTATTGAAGTTATTGAGTGAAAAATTCACCACAGAAACTCTTGAACTGTGTGTGTGTGTGTGTGTGTGTGTGTGTGTGTGTGTGTGTGTGTGTGCGCGCGCGCGCAGATGGTCTTTTGAGCAGGACGTGGAGCAGGGCAACACAGATGGACTGGGTGACTGCCAAAGTAAGCAGAACCCGTTTACTGAGAGCTGTGGACATGACAAGAACCTCACAAACAGCTGCACACGTGACGCACTAACACACACACACACACACACACACACACACACACACGCTCATACGATGGATTCCTCTTTTCTGTATATCCAGTTAATGATAAGAGAGTAAACCTTAAAGAATCTTTGAGTTATTTTCACCCTCGGTTATACATTCACTTTATTATTATATTGTGTCATTTTTGAGCTCTGTGTTGGAGAGAATTTATCTTTATATGGAATTTTTCTGTTTTATTTGTCTGTAGATTCCTTCGTGGCTCTTAATGGTGAGTAAAAACAGACTAGGCTCATCAAACATTTATGTTTTTGTATTTTACATTGATGTATTTCTGTCATTTTCTCTTGGTTAGTCCACATTTCATTTCTTTTTATCTGCTGACCCAGAATCCTCCAGGTGGTCATTTTCATTGGTTTTTAGTGAATAATTAGTGTGTACATCACAGTTAGATGAAGCCAGCCCCGCCCCCTGTGTGTCATTCATTCTGACCTGTCTCCTGATTGGCCGGATGTCTGTGTATTGTTGAGGGGTTTGTAGGTCAGATGAAGAATAAATGCCAGAAATGCTCCATGAAATAATGAGTCCTGTAATCCACAAACCTGTGCAGATCTTACATGATTTGTCTAAATGAGCACGATTGATGTTATCGGTCATTCTCCTCATCCTCATCTTCATCGTTCTCTCTGTGTGTCTGTGTGATGATTCTGTGTTTTACTGTCAGCACAATGTGTGCTGTATACATCTGAATGTATTTATGATGAAGCGGCATCACTATATTTCTCTCTCCTGGCATATGTGCAGGTTGGCAGTTCAGAGATTATTTTTGTAAGGAGCTGTCATCATCCGCCGGGTGTGTCACACTTTTCTGTGGCTCTTCCTCCGGCTGTGGAAAATGAATTATAAAATAACGCTGTCACAGTAATCTCTCAGCCCACGGCGCTTTCTTAAATAAATCATTTTAATGGCTTTGGCTGGGCGACCCGCGGTGAACAACAACCGCTGCGATGCGAGAGCATTTATGTGTCCATTAACACGCGACATGTCAGTAACACTCCTGCTAAAATACTCCTGCTTTTCTTCTGTGTTTATGTGTTTGAGTTTATCCGTCTTTAGTTCTGGGAGGAAAACAAAACAAACTAATAATCAGAATGATTGCTTTCAGCGTGACCTCATCATAATGTCTGTGTGATGTATGGTGTGGAGGATGTATGTGTGTAAGATCAGATTCAGATGGACAGTACACACTTTTATTGGCTTAGAGACACTCATGTGTTTGTACTCCAGCAGGACTTCTCACCACCCCCCCACCCGCTGCCGGCGGTCCGCTGGGTCGGGGTCGTATGGTCAAGCCCAAGGACCCTCCACTGCCCGCTGATACGAGGGATCCGTATGTGTCGCAGGCAGAGAATGCGGGTAAGCCTTGGAACGAGAAACATTTTGTCCTGTGATGGTCTGTTTCCAGCTGAACCCAACGCTTCATAAATATACACACACACACACAGAGCGAGAGAGCGAGAGAGCGAGAGAGCGAGAGAGAGAGAGAGAGAGAGAGAGAGAGCGAGAGAGAGAGATTTATCCGACACTGTAACATCCAGATTCTTCATGACCTTCAACATATTCCTCTGCCCACAGTGGCAGCATTAAAAACAATCCCAGAATGCATTGTGACTGTTAACAGAGCTGTTGTCTATAACAGATTTACTGAGAACACACACACACACGTGATGTAAAGTGATGAAAGTTTATAAATCTCTCTCTCTCTCTCTTGTTGTGTGTTTATGGAGCTAAACAAAGTAAAACTTTTCAGATCTCTCTTCATGTTTAGTTGAATTGGGTGTCAGCTGGAATCAGTCCATGTGTCACATTCACAGAGAAACTCATCGCTGCCTCAGTTACTGTGATTTTACCACGGTACTGATACCAGGCTCATGTGTGACAGCTTCTTATTTTAATGCTTTTATTGGCTTGACGTGCAGATTTTGTGACTTTTATTCAAAGCGTGTGTTGTTTGATTTATTCTGTTTTTTTGACGCATGGCTTTTCTATTTGCTGCTTTGCTTTTGCAGATTTCTGTGGCCCAGATTTTTCCTTTCTGCTTAACATGTGTAGTGTTATAAATATTCATGCAGCTCCTCCCCTGACCACACCCCCTGCTGTCTGTGTGTCTGTTGGCGGGTCAGATGTACTGTGAAACATGACAAACAATGATATTATATCCAGCTTATACTGTATGTGACCTGACAATCTT
Source organism: Oreonectes daqikongensis (assembly GCA_026939265.1). NCBI lineage: Eukaryota > Metazoa > Chordata > Actinopteri > Cypriniformes > Nemacheilidae > Oreonectes > Oreonectes daqikongensis. The sequence goes on along the minus strand of JAOTQM010000256.1, from coordinate 101,701 downwards.
GATATTAAACAGCAGGTCTTAAATCTGATATTGAGCCCTCTGAAAAATATTAGACTGCACTTTATTCAGACTGTTTCTGCTGTCAAATGAATACCTAAAACATTTTCACACTACATTTGAGCTGTGTGTGTGTGTGTGTGTGCGTGTGCGCGCGCGTGTGTGTGTGTCCTGTTCTCATCTCCCCTCCTGCATCTGCTGTCATTGTGACCTCAGGATTGTTCATCTCGTGATGGATCGTTCCAAGGCTGAACCTCTACTGTAGCCACAGCGTTTGACTAAACCTTAATCTAGTGTGTGTGTGTGTGTGTGTGTGTGTGTGTGTGTGTGTGTGTGTGTGTGTGTGTGTGTGTCTCTCTCTCTCTCTCTCTCTCTCTCTCTCTCTCTCTCTCTCCCCTCTCTCCTCATCCCCCACTCCTGTATTTTCTCTCTGCAAACCTGTCACAGCCTCTCTCTCTTTGGGGTTTCTGTGTCTATCAGTCAAACCTCCATTACTTGCTGAATGGACGGGAGAAATCAATTATCATATCATTAAAATGAAACCTTTCAGCACAGAATCTCAACAGATTTACTTTTTTGTGAGTGATATTAATCATAAAGAATTTCTCATATTTATTCTAGTGTAAACAGACACACACTGGTTGAAATATGACCGTAAAGGCATGTCACGAGGGTTTATGCATTGCTGTATTTATATTTAGGGTGAGAGTGTTTCTTGTTCTTTGTGTTGAATAAGCTTATCATAATGTTACTGCTCTTAATGTGTTTGTAATAGCTGTAGTTAATACACATAACTCACTCATCTAATCTTCTTCTCAGCATCATTTACAGTGTTTCAGTGATAATCTGGTTTGGACACTGTTATAAAACGTTTTTCCATAAATGTTTTTACCCCTAACCCTAACCCTAACTTACACATCATATAACTCATATAAAAATGTGTTGGTGGCCGGAGCCGATGGTGTAGTGGACAATGCTCCGGCATATACCGCGGTTGCGCTCCGGGCGACCCGGGTTCGAGTCCCGACTCGAGGTCCTTTCCCGACCCCACCCCCCTCTCTCTCTCCCACCTCATTTCCTGTCCTCTCCTTCACTACTGTAAAATAAAGGCATAAAAAGGCCAAAAATAAATCTTTAAAAAAATGTGTTGGTGGAGATGAATGTGGATTATGAACATGTTTTATTTTGTGAACATAAGATCTGTGACATGATCCTGCATATGTAATTCAGTTCGGTTTAATTTCTATAGTACAGTGTACATTGTTGCTTTACAAAAAACAGTTGAAACAATTTTCATACAAAATGAAACAAAAATAATGAAATAGAGTAGAGAAACTCTAGACAGGAGGGAACAGAGAAGAATATTTGTAAAGGTTTGGTTTTAAAGCTCAGAGAGAGAGAGAGAGAGAGAGAGAGAGTTTGACTCATTTGTTGGAGGTGTTGTTCTCTTCGTAACTAACAGCAGCTTCACACATGAAAGTCTAGAAAGCTTGTGTGAGTCCTCACCAGACCAGAACCAGACGCTTTTAACCTTCTGTTGTACTGTCACGCTTCTCAGCTACTTATTTTCAAAAGAATTTTCTAGTTTTTGACTGTATTGTATCTGTGGATGGTGATGTGGTTTACAGATTCTGAAGAACTGGTGTATTGCTCTGCTTTCATCTGCTCTGAGTTTTTTGACCCTTTAAAGATATTTAACAAGAATACACCTGAACACATTCAAGTTGTGTGAAAGAGAAACATGAGAATGAAGTTTAAAAGCGAGAAACAGAAAGATTCTGAGCGTGTTAATGCCCATCACAGAAATACAGAATGTTATTGTCACACACACACACACACACACACACACACACACACACACACACACACACACACACTGTTGTGTAATGGAAGAGCTTTTATGTGTTTGTAAAGAGTTGAATTGAGTGCTTCTCTTCTGAGATTTATTGAGTACACTGTAGTAACGTCTCACACATTATATACTCATCTCTAACTGCTGTTTTACATGAGAGCTGATTGATCAGAAAGTGAATTAATGAGGAAAATGATCCATTGTAAAATAAACATGATGATAGGACAGTATACTCTTTCAGTGTTTTTGTTTTTTATTAGCAGTAAATGCCTTTTGTAAGGGGGACACAACAGAAATAACATTCAACTCAACTTGAAAATCTCTTTGCAGGAGTCATCCGAGAGACATTCCATCGGGATCGAGATGGGATGGTTCCCATCACCCTTCTCGCAATCGCCATCATCCTTGCCTTTGTGATGGGCGCCATCTTCTCGGGCATCATCGTCTACTGCGTGTGCGACCACCGCCGGCGGGACTTCGATCTGCCCAGACGCAAGGACAAGGACTCGGTTCAGTCCAGGCGTGGTTCCATGAACAGCGTCACCAAGCTGACGGGTCTGTTCGAGACGCAGGGCAAAGACGGCCGCCCGGAGGCCATACTCACCCCGCTCATGCACAACGGCCGTCTGGCCAACGGCAGGACGCTCATCAAAGCCGACCAGCACCCGGATCTGAGCGGCCTGCCCACACCCGAGTCCACACCCCTTCAGGCTCGCCGCAAGCCCAGCCGCGGGAGCCGCGAGTGGGAGAGGAACCAGAACCTGATCAACGCCTGCACCAAAGACCTGGCGTCCGTAGGCTCTGCGGTCATCCCCACCGACCTGCCGCTGCGTCCGTCTCCGGGTCACATTTCCAGTGTGGTGGTGCTGCCTCTGCCTCAACACCAGCAGGCCTACCAGCACGAGTACGTGGAGCATCCTCGTCGGGCGGATCTACCGGATGACCCTGACGCCACGCTGGAGTACAAATCCCTCAAGAGTCCACGGCGCAGCCTCTGCGCATCGGACGACGACGGCGACGGCGGCGTGCCACCGCGGGTTCCCCAGCGTGAGGCGTCTCTGACCGCCGCCATCCCTCCGGCCGTCCCGCAGATGGGCAAGAGACTCGACGCGTATGCCCGCGCCTACCACCCAAGTTCAGCCAAGAGCACGGGCCTCAAGAAGCAACACAACACCAACTCGTCCAACTCCTCGCATATGTCCAGAAACCACAGCTTCCACGTGGAGATGCCTCCGCCCGCTCCGCTGAGGGTGGACTCCATGCACGTCACCTCTCCACCGCTGGTCCACGGGCTCTTGCGCCACCCCGGCCTGAGCTCATACGGCTCTCTGCCACGCAGGCAGCTCAAGCCCGACGTCCCTCCCAAACCCTCGCTTGTGTCCCTTTCCACGAAAGCCAAGTCGGGCGACTCGTGCACATAATCCGTGCCGATCTGAACACTGAAGTGGATCTGTTCACACAGCTGCGTGCTGGAAATGCAACTCTTTATTTCCTTTCTTTTTGATACCTTTTTGAATCCGTGCACACCGAGCTCGGGCTCACGAGTTCCCGGACGGCAAGCGTGTAACATCATCAGCACTTAGAGACGGAGATTCTGTCCGGATGAGAAGGTGAGGTCACGTCGCAGCTGAGCGAGACGGAATGAAAAACACAAGAGCCGCTTGTCGAGCACTTGGACATGCCGACTTCAAACCGGAGCTGGAGTTTACGACTGTGAAGAAATGTCAGTGTTAACACTACTGTACGAAACAATCGAGTTCTACTGTAACTGACTGTTAATACTAATAACAGCTTGTATTTATTTTTTTTAATAAAGTGCTTTTGGAGAAAGACAAACTGTTTTTAGGTTGAACACGAGAAGAGTTGTTGAAAGTCATTTAACTGGAGCCAGTACTTCTCAGACCAGGAAAAGTGAAGCCACTGTGCCAGAGAGGATTTTGGGTAAATCTCTGCTTACTTATACAGGAACATAAATCTCACACCAGTCTGCGTTCAACTCGGCAGTCAACGAGTCGCACTTAGAAAAACAACATGTTTCCTTTTGTTGATTGGTTTCGCTCTTTTTCTTCCACCTGTAAATTTGTGCCTTACACCCCGAGTAGTGAAGAGTTTGTTAGCTGTTAACTGTTCTCTAACTGTAACTTATGATGTTTTGATTAAAAAAAGAAAAAAAAGCGACATCGTAATTGAAGAATGTCGATGTTGTCATTGTCAAATTTAACCACAAAAGATTCTGTGCTTGATTTCTCATTGTGCCAATCAAACGGTGAAATGACGTGTTTCAGCATTTTTTTTAACTTTTCAACATGATGTTTTTACACTGTTTAGTAGATGAATTGATGTTTCTCCTCTTGATTCTGGCTGTTTTAAGGCAATAAGAGAAATCTCCCCCCCAACACACACCCACACACATGCACACACACACCCACACACATGCACACACGCACGCACGCACCCACACCCACGCACGCACGCACACGGTTTCTAATGTATTATGAACGGCAGTGAATACGGGCTGGCTCCTGACTTCACGTGCACTCCAGTAATATTAGAAAACTTCATGTTTATAATGTTTGTGACAGATTGCGATTAATATAATTTTCTAGCTCTCTCTCATTGTAATGTAATTTGAGGAATTGTTATTTAACTCTTTTGACACACATTTTATTAAACTTTTCACATGCTCTAGTTTTGACTGTAGATAGTTGAATTCACATCCGTCTGAATATTCCCGCTGTTAAACTTCAGCCGTCATTCTTCAGACGGTTCGAACCGTCTTGAGATCACATGTCACGTCTGTAAACGGAAATTTCTGTGCCGGTGCCTTTGGACGCCTCTAGATTTCTATTGGATTTCTCAACGGTGTGCAGTTTGTTTTCTTGTATGATGTCGTTTTGTCGCGAGGTTTTTCTGGACCTCTTCCACATCTGATTCACAGATAAATGTAAAGAAATTCTCTTTAATAAATGGATGAAACATTTGACTTCTTGTCACAGAGGTTTGCTTCTTTCTCGAAGGAGACGTTGCAGATGCGAGGGCACAGAAAACTTTCCCGTCGCCAGGCTGACGGCTTCACGGTTCGATGAACATTAGAAGATTTCAGATAAGCCGTCCTATCGCATGCGGGTGGGCCGCACTTTACACAACAGTCAATTGTTTGACATCTGTAAGCATGAAGAAACAGACTGATAAGAATCGCTCTGGAGCCCCGTGTGTTCTCGTCTTAAGATGATCTCGGGTGTCTTTGTGTTTGAACAGGTCCTGTTTGCTCAATGTTGAATTTCTTCTCTTCTGTTTACAAGAGTTCAAGTGTGAGCATCATAATCTTCTTCATTATATCAGAGGTCTGCTAAAGAAACACGTAAAGCAATGAGTTTTGTTTCGTGATGTGTGACTCTACAGTATAATGATGTTTAGCGTAAGCGTTGTGTTGTTTCCACACGTGAGGAATAAGACCTGTGATGTTTTCCAACTAGGATCCGTGTGTGTGTGCGTGTGCGTGCGTGTAAATCTCTCGGGATTAAAGAGCGGTTCACAGGAGATTCACTGCTTTGCTTTGGCTTGTAAAACTCTTGGGCATTAACAACATGAGACTGATCTCAAAACAGTGAGTGTGCTGAATGTTTACTGAAGTGATACAAGCCATCAGAATCCTTCTGACCACAACAAAAGACAATCGAGAGAATATAAGCTTGTGAGAACATGTTTCTCTCTGGCACAGAAAACCTTAAACTGAAGAACTAAACTCTGACAGACAGGCATTGAGGTTTGGTTCTCTCTGGGAGTTTTCTGATGTTCTTCTCTTTAGAGGATGAATGAAGACGTGTTGTTCTTTGTAAGGTTTCATATCTGGTGTCTCAGGTGAGCACTTGACCTGTTCTCCACAGAGCAAATCATTCCTGTGCTTGGGATTCTTCGTGACAGAATCACACAAAGGTCATTACAGACAGAAAGAAAGAAGGAAAATCTCTCCAGACTGCCAAGCGTCTCTGTGCGTTGGGGAAAGATGCTCGCTGTTAAGTGCTAATGTTAGCGTGTTGAAGGTCACATGCTGCTGCTGTCACACATTCATCTTCTGTAAAAGCAACGTTTTAGCATCTTTGTGAATTGAATGGGGAAAAATGTAATCATTATTATTTGATATGAAAACAACTGTCTTTATTCCATACAATAACACTTGAGTTTATTTTCCGATGGTCATTCATTTGTGTTGCTGGAGAGCAGGACCGGATTATATCCAGAGACGGAATTGGGTGACTGATGAAGATAATGACTAGACATTTAAAATATTTGTTTTGTTTTGTATATATATTACCATGTTGGAAGAGATGCAGATACAAAATGAACAGTTAATTAACAGAGTGAAAGAATATAAAATATATGTATATAAAGAATTGTGATTGGGTCAGGTCAGTGTATTTGCCCTCAGTCGAGCCCGGCAATTTATAATATTAAATTCAAAATGGACAGGCAGCATCAGTTTAGCGGTTGTGCGAAACATGAATAAAAAAAAGGAAATATAATGACATAGCCACCCTTTAAAAAGTACCTGCAATATCAAGTTTACATGCACAAAGTCTAGAAAAAGATGTTCTACTAAAGGTTGCCATTAAAATATGTGACTGTTGTCGATTTGAAATTTGTGGAACGGTTTTCTCTTTTAGCTGGTTGCGTAGCCTCTGTGATGCTGAATTCAGCTGTTGATATGGTTTATTGCAACAGTCTTTCTTGTGCTTGCTTATTTTGTACGTTATATTTGCAATGGGTTTTTTTTTTTAGACATATAGGTTTGCACGTAGTCCTCATGCCATTTATAATGGAAATTTTAGTATGACAGCAGGGCTGTACAGTGCGACAAATTACAGTTTTGTACGTGATTTAGACCGAGCCGCATGTTTGTGTGAGGTGTGTTTGTCGTTGTGATTGTTTGTGTGTGATGGTGCACCACTATTTTAGTTGTTTTCGGCACTTAGGGCCTGCTGGAGAGAGAAACGACAGGCAGGCCATCAGGAGGAAGTGACGTCATCACGTATAAACACAAATGATGTTGAATAGATGTGTTTCTATATAGTGAAGAGCGAGTGTTGGATGAGTTGTTATGTAGGTTACAGAGCAAAATGAGAACCACAGTAATGCATCATTTATAAATGAGATAGGGATGAAACCCCTCCCCCTCGGTCCCATGTGTCCTACAGCTGTGACACAATTTGCAGGCTGCCCCGCCCACTTTTCTTAATAATGCTGACAATGCCGAGTAGTTCGGCCACAACACGCACGCATGCACAAGACGTTTCTCTAACCTCAATAAGAAAAGTATCTCATTAACTGCGGTAACCTTCATCTTCAAGGAGCTGCTTTGATCATTTCATTTGAATTAGAAGCTGTTTTCCTCAATGTCCCTACATTTGTTGATTTTGTGTGCCAATATATTTTCTGTGATGTGATGATGTTTTTGTTGAGAAGTGTTGTTATTATTTATTCAATTGATTTGTCTTTTTTCAATTTTGTTCTAGAATATGTGGAAAAGGAAAATGTGTGATAAAAGAGTTGTGTGGTCGGTTTGAAAAAAAGATTCATTTTTTGTTGTTGTTTTTCTGTACATGAGAAAGAGTTCAGTGAATGTAACTTACATTTCATTGGCACACGTGTGGACTGGATGGAGTGTACAGTATATACAGTATGACTTCAGAAGACATGGACTATATGATACTGTTACAGAAGAAAAGAGTCGTGCGAGTCAATGAAAAGAGAATTCTCATGTTTCGATGAATCAATCCTTTAATGTCGGACTCGGAGCTTTTAGTTGAAGCTCTGAAGACAAAGGCAGATAAAGAGGATCTGTGAGACAGATGGATTTTCTGCATGGATCTGTGGGTACCTGGATTTGGGAAACGGGATTAGCGTGTGTGAGGATTGAAACTGCTTCTCTCAGCTTTAAAGAATTCATGAATTCTGTCCTAATTTTAGAATTCTTGGCAGTGTGGAAATATGAAGGTTCCTGCTCAAAACACAAAGCAAAGTGCCTGAAGTGAACACATGATCACAGAGAAAAGCTCTTTTATCTCAAGCCGTGTGTCTGTAATGAAGTTTAAGTGCTCATGAATGAAAAGCAGCTCAGATGAGACAGAAATGATTGACAGCTCGAGGGTTAAATGGGTCAGCGCTTTAGAATTGCTGTTTTATGTCGAGTATCATGTCAGGCTGTTATTCGATAATCCCGCCTGCTTTAAAGTCATAAACCTACTAAAAACAATAGCAAGCAAACACACAGTACGGCTCGCTCGAGGCTTCATGTGAATGTGTCTGTTGTTGAACGGCGGCTTACAGCAGTCGTGTCTTAAGGACGACAGCGAGAGAACGAGAGAAAGATGCACTGTTTGCCAAAAATAGAGAAACTGTCTTTCACGGCTCCTAGAGACGCTGGAGACATGCTCAGAAGACAAAGACTGAATGTGTTTAAAACTGCTTAGGTCTAACGCTTCGTTTTTATGACGTTACTGCATTACTGAATTCAAGCAGTGTGTCATTTATGGGATGTTACAATATTACACTAACCTTTGTAGTACTTGATGCTCATTGGTCAGTCTCAACCATTCTGAGGTTTGTTATTCTCCTGATAACACATCGTTTATCTGAGTTATTATATATATATAATTAATAACATAACTAAGATTATACTTACAAGTGATTGAAAGTGACCTATTTGTCAAATATGGGGACCCATATGCAAAACGTGACCTCTGCATTTAACCCATCCAGTGAATAGTGAACACACACACATCAAGTCATGAACACACACACACACACATCAAGTCATGAACACACACACACACACACACACACACACACACATCAAGTCATGAACATACACACACACACACACACACACACACAAGTCATGAACACACACACACACACACACACACACACACATCAAGTCATGAACACACACACACACACATCAAGTCATGAACACACACACACACACATCAAGTCATGAACACACACACACACACACACACACATCAAGTCATGAACACACACACACACACACACACATCAAGTCATGAACACACACACACACATCAAGTCATGAACACACACACACACACACATCAAGTCATGAACACACACACACACACACACATCAAGTCATGAACACACACACAAGTGGTGAACACACACACACTCGGAGCAGTTGGCAGCTATCACTGCAGCGCCTGAGGAGCAAACGCTGGTAAGGTGTCTTGCTCAAGGACACGGTGCTGAGAATCGAACCAGCAACCTTCTGGTTATTATGAGTCCAACTCTCTAACCATTAGGCCACAACTGCCCCCATAAATTCAACTGAATTGCAAGTTTTCTTGATTAAATGTTGAGTCTTTCTTGACTTAAGGTTGATATGAACCCTGCAGCAGGTTTGTGTTTTTAACAGATGAGCCAATGCAGTTTTTCAAATCAATATTTCACTTCTACTAATGTCCTCATATGACAGATAATGGCCGTGTAATGAGTGGGATAACATACATCCAGTCAGATCACAAAATTTAAGTCTATGATCTACGATAAAAGCAACAAGAATCACTTATATTTCCAGAAACCTGCAGCACTTGGACAAGAAAAAGTGTGCACGTCTGCTCGACCCTGACGTGGCGCTAAACACTTTTCCACGTCAAAGACCATTTTTGTAAATATGATTTTTGCTTAAGCACAAGCTACGACCAAATACGTGTGTACACATTCTTTAGAAATGAGGTCCCAGGATTCATGAACAGCTGTTAAAACAGAGTTTCTAGAGAATCTCGATAGATCTTCACCCTGTTGTTCTGCTGGCGACCCGTCTCACTTCTCCAGAACTCTGTGTTCTGCTCTTCTCTGCTGGAGTCTCTCAGTGCGAGTGTCGAACCATCTGTTCTCAGACACAACGTGGACGAGACCGGAAGCTGTGTAGAATAAGTGCACTTTATACAATGTTGATGTGATTCATTCAGGGCTGCTGAACTCTCAGCATCATCCAGGTAAATGAAAGCATTAGATAAAGTGAAATGATCCAGCAGAACACAAATAAAGGTGGAATAAATCATTTTATTGTCACTTTGAAAAGTGTTGTGCAGTGAGTCATGAATGATATCAATCTAAAGGCAAATACAAGTCACTGTCGGAGTTACAAACGCTGAGTATCTTCAATCAGACAGACAGACAGACGGACAGACAGACAGACAAGGGTATGAATGAATGAAACTGCTGTCAGAGATTCTTCGTATCTTCAGTCTGGATGTTGTGTTTTAGCTCAGAGAGTCGAGTTGTGTTTGAATCTGCTCGATCTGTAAAACACACACAATGTTTGTTTGTGTTTGTCACGTGGCACACAAGACCACAGCATCATGTGAAAGTCAATCTGACCTTATTGTAGAAATCCAGCAATTCCTGATGATTGAATTCCACAAAAACATTCTGCAGCTGAAACACAAAGCAAAGAAAACATGCAAGACGTGATGTTTGAGATCAACTCGTACACAAACACTGTAAACATGGAGATGAAACAGCAGGTTGATGTTTCTTGTTGTCAGAAGGACTTCATCCTGTCAAACTATCTGAGGTTCCTCGGGGTAAAATCTGTATGTGTCGAGCTGCATTAGGGTTGAAGACATTAATGACACACAACAATATCATCCATCATCAAAAAAAACCAATCCGATTTGTTCAGGATATTTTTAACATGATCAGAATCTTCACAAATTCTTCATGTGTCTGAAGAACATCATAAAACCCACATGATGATTCTCACCATGTGAACAGCGCGCGAGTGCGTGCGTGTTTGCTTTGACAGATTTAGGTTAATGGCTGATGGCAGTGAGAATCTCAGGACATTTGCAGCAGTTTTACACAATAACACAAACACACATCCATCAAGGTGACCGGATGCACTTCTATCACCCTCTCAAACATTGATGACTGATGCCTTTGCAACACACAAAAGCACTTGTGCATTAGAGCTATTTGAGCTTGACCTCATGCTGTAAAACTCCAGCAAACACAAAAGAAGATGCTAAATCCACCAGCAGCATGTCACAGAATAAACCTCAGACGGTCTGTAAGCTCTTTATGAAGAAATGATGGAACATATGGTGAGCAGCGCAGCAGCAGAAGCGGGCAGACGCTCTGACAGATTAAGATGGAATATATCAGTAAACAGAACCACGGGACTCACAACATGACTAAACACATTTCAACAAACCAGATGATTTGTTAAGACCTCATTTCATTTTCACTGTCCAAAGTGCAATTCAGTAAAAAGAGCCATGATTTATTAAACACGTATCACAGTAACACCATGTTTTGCATTAAAATACCTTGAAGTAGCAGATAAATACTATGTTACATAAACAATATTGTCATCTGACAGCAGAAGTGCCGCAGCAGCTTATAAACAAAAGCAAAACAAATGAAATGTAGAGCAAACGTTTCCATGAGGTCAATGATCTTCGATCTTCTTCACCTCACATGGAACATTTAAAAACGACATCCAAACACTGTTCATGAAGAAGAAAAGCTGTGAATCTTCAGATGATCTGTTGCCATGGTCACCGACTCCTGGAGGAGCTGCTGTTTCTCAATCACAAGAGCCCATGGCATCTTTCTGTCTTTAGAAATGTGTCAAATGATTATTTTCCCTTAAGAATGATTTTATAAGCAGTGAGTTCCTGAACCGACATGTTTTTACTCATTTGAAATATGTTAATGCACTTTATGTAAGGATCATGTTTTAAACATTTCGATTTAAAATCTTTCTTAACAACACAACGAACACACGCTGAAGAATCAGAGTCAAAGAAAAACCCCAAACATGTGTCATCATCAGGTGTGAAACTGCAGCACAAACAACACATTTCCTTTACTAGCTCACTGAACTACAGACACATCAGAAGTTAAGCACAAGAGGATGAGCAGAACATTACAGACACTGTTCTGTAGCTGAACTGTAACTGAAATGTCAGTGTTATAAAAACAAAAGTGACATCATAGAGAACCACTGATGTGATTAAAAGAGTTCATGACCCAGGGTCTGATCTCAGATCATCATTTGTTAAGTAAAGCTGTGGTCATTGTGCTTCCTCATATTAGAATACACCACATCCCGCTGTGGTCCAATGAGAGCGCGTGCGTATTGATTTTTATACCGTACAAACTGTATATTCTATTCCCTAAGCCTAAAGATCATAGAAAATATTTTGCATTTTTAGATTTTCAAAAATGATCTTTATGTATTATTTATAAGCTTTTGTACCCATGGAGACTACAATTTTGGTCCCCACGGTGACACGAGTCCCCATGAGTTGGTGTGTATTCAGGTTTACGTCCCCACCGGCATATAAAAACCAAACCACACACACACACACACACACACACACACCTGAATGATGACACAATTCTACTTAAACATTCATTTGACACACTGAAGCTATATTTCATATGATATTAACATGTACTACAATCTGCTGTAAAATCATTCTCAGCTTTATATTCATCATGCTTTCATAAACAGGAACTTCAAAAAATCAATCAATACAAATCTACATTAGACAGATTGTGTGATGTGTATGAGCTCAGCTGTATGTTTCTGGATGAAAGTGGGTTACATCAAGTGTTTATTCACTCGCTCACAGGGCTTGTTTATGAAACTTCAAATGAATCCCATAATGCTCATTAAAACACTTGTTTAGGAGTTATTTACATATTCCCGGCCTCGGATTGAAGGATGAGGTGAAACTCTTCATTAATAAAACTCAAGGGTGATATATTTCTCCAGTGATGTTATATAAGTGAGAGAGGAAGGTGTGACACACGTGTTTCACATGTTCTGTGATGTTGAATAAAGCAGTGATGTTTCAGCACAGTAAACCGTATCCTCGTGTGTTGACTGAATGCTCTGAAAGTGGGTCATTCTAGAACCACACTAACAACGTCACACACGACATCAAACTCCAGCTTCACGCAGTGCAAACGCTGGAAGAGATACAGAGAAAGAGGATGTTTTTCTCCATCATCATCATTCACTAAATCAACACAAATAAACACCTGAGAGCAACAACTCTAATCTTTATAATGAGATCTTGAGGAGAATCATCTGCCATCGAACCAAAATGAAGCTTTCAGTATAAGAAATCTGAGGTGATAACTGCTGCAGTTCTGAGTTTATCTGATGTTTCTTCAGATGGGTTTTAATAATTCAGAAGTCAGCGAGCTGCTGTTCACAAGGGACAAAACATTGTTGTCTAAAATGAAACACAGACAACTCGCTTTCCACTACATGTTGAATTCATATTCTAGCCCAGATTTCACAGACGCAGAATAACACAAACCGTGACCCCAAACTTGAAGATGAACCTGCACTGTAGCTCAAGACACTGTTTATGAAATATCAAATAAGGATGGGCTAAGACTCACTCAAGGTTTTGCTTTATACATCAGATCAACAGAGATGAAAATAAAGATGATGGTTTACAGATAAAGGCCAAGGACAATATGACAGCATAAAATGCTACAGTAAATCTCAGATTTATAGAAAAAGATAGATCAAGCTCATGAAAAATCTTTCCAGTTTGGAAGCTGTGCTACAAAAATCATGGCGTACATATGTGACAGAGCAAACTCAAATCCCTGCTTTGGATTCAAATATCCTTTTGTCCAGCAAGAAACATAGAGAGAGAATTCAGAGCGACAGAGGCCTCTTCACAAATCACCTAGACGCTCCTGTGAACGTCTCAAGCATGTGAACACAGAGAGAGAGAGAGAGAGAGAGAGAGAGAGAGAGAGAGAGAGAGAGAGAGAGAGAGAGAGAGAGAGAGAGAGAGAGAGAGAGAGAGAGCGAGAGAGAGAGAGAGAGAGAGAGAGAGAGAGAGAGAGAGAGAGAGAGAGAGAGAGAGAGAGAGAGAGAGAGAGAGAGAGAGAGAGAGAGAGAGAGAGAGAGAGAGAGAGAGAGAGCGAGAGAGACCTCAGTCCAACTCCAGAAGAACACAACACAAACTATCGGCTTCTTCACAAGTGTTGCTTCTAATCATGTGTATTAAACGTCTGTATCCCACCAGCGGCCGTGATTTACAGTACACTGATAATAGTTGTTTTATGTATTTCACACTGTCACGTTCATGTGAGATTTTAAATTCGTAGAAATATATTAAAGCAGTGTACATTTCCAGTTGATGTGGTTTTAAAATAATATGCAGCAAAAGAAGCAGAGAGCCGAGCGCACCCGTGTGACACCCAACACAAGCAAACACAAAAAGACGTTTCATTCCTCACATACGGCCCCACACGCTGAACTTCTGCCAAACACAATCAAAAGAGCAAGAAGCAAACAAAGATGTGACATCACGCTCTAGTGCTTTCCATCACAGCGGCAGACAATGAGACGGGCCGGTGGGAGATCTGCATTCACACAACACAAAGTTCACAAGAAAACTCCGTACAGCCAAAAGAAGAAAGAACACTTCTCAACCTACAGAATAAATTTTACTCTTGGCACATCACTTACATTGCATTATATTATACATTTGTTTCGGAGTATGTGCAATCCCTGGGATCACTGAGCTACAGGAAAGGTTTTTCTTTTAATATCTGACCAATCAATGCTCCCATTTGAAGTCACACACTGTATGTTACTGGACATTTCTGCACTGATGTTCAACCAAAAAAACAGAAAACTCATGTGAAAGAGAAATGTTTGATTAATATTAGTGTACTGAAAATGAATGAATGAGGTTTCATTTCTCTCTTAATCTCTGACGTTGCCGGTGAATGAGGTCGATGCTGCTACACCAGTGAGAGATTGTGCTCCTCTGTGACCAAACCCAGAAAAACAAATGAGAAAAAAACCTCTTTGATGAAAACAAGAGATAAACAGCAAGTCGAGTCTGAACTTAAGAAACACTCTGAAAGACAGCGGGTCATTTTCACAAGATTCTGCTTTCATTCAGATTCAATTTTTATTGATATTGCAGCTCTATTTCCAAATATCATTACTGCGCAGCTGTAATAAAATCTTCATTTATAAATGATGCCTTCATATATTTGTAAAGCAGCAGAAAATGTTGCTCGTCAATCATATTCAATCGCTCATTGTAGTGGAGTCTATGAACTATAAATAACACTAAATAATATAAACATGAACACACAGACGTCTGATTCTGTGTTCAAGATGATAAACACCGTCATGAACAGGTTCCCAAAAGCACCTCTGTTATCACAAGCGCATCAAAATCTCACGACTTCCTTGAACACCATCAACAACACAACTATCATCTCAAACAAATACACATCAACACATCATCATTCATAAATCAAGCCCACAGATCAGATCTGTTTATACAACACAGCATTATATTCATTAAAGAATAAAAACACAATTCATAGTCTCACTCGTATGAAGTGAAACACGTGAAACTGATCATGGGTTTTCAGGAATAAACAGCTGACTCTTACTAAAGCTATAACTATCTATAGAAATGTCTTCAACATATTACATTGGTTACAAATGTGATGTTAAAGTCAATAAGAATATTCTTCACACACAGCTGCAACCACAATTTATTTTAGTGTTTACAAAAACATGACATATTGAGCAGATATGAAACAAAATCTAGAAGAATTATTAACATATTTTCGTAATAATATAATATCCATATTAATAGCATTAGGTTTGCTTTTCAAATGTCTGTTTGAAGACAGAAAATTCTCACAGCAGAAACCTCTCAGGGTTGAACTGAAGAGCTTCAGACGTCTGATGATCTCCATTTTAAAACCCCACAGATCTCCTCACACACTTTATCTGTGCAGCCACAGCGCCACCAATAGAGCAATAGAGGAATCGCAGACAAACTCAACATCACACCTTCTGCTGTCTTTACTTAATCATCAACACCACCACCACCACAGCACAACTGCACGTGTATTTATTGTGAAGTGACGTGTTTAAAACATGTAATTGCTTTATGAAACTCGTTTACCTCAGCGCCGTCCTCCGCTCTGAGCCCGACATCCAGAACTGCGTGTGGTGCTTTGAGTTTGCTCTGAGACGACTGACCCATCTGCAGATTCAACTGCCAGCCCACCTGATCCAACTGAACAACACACAGTTTTATACTTACTGACACATCCAGCAGACAACAGACGTGATAAATTCATGTGAGTTTAATTCATGTGAGTTTAAGCAGATAACGTGATGACAGAATCAAATGCACAGAGTTTACTGAATAATCTTAGTTGGCTTTTTATATCAAACACGCACACTGAACGTTTACTGCTTCTCTGTACTTTGTGAAAACAATACACACCCAACATAAGACTAAAGGTCAAATAACATGAAATTCATAATAAAAAGAATATATAACATTTTGTAAAGAATAAGAAAATAAGAGGGAAAACACAACACACGTGCTTGTACTCTTGAGTCAGAATTTCAGTCACCTGTCAGAAACCAACCACACATTCAAGAAACTCAAATTCTAAGATCCTTCATGAACACAATATAGAATAGATAGAATTAGATAAAGCCAGGAGTGAATGAAGACAATTAAGTAGCTTTTACAAGCATGGGTTAGAAGAAAACTGCTGTGCATCTTGAGACATGTCAAATCATTTAAAGCCCTGTCTGTGAAACCAGGTCCAAGTGTTTCTCAAGTCAGACAGCGAATATGTCTACAGCAAAAATAACACAAATCAATATGATGCATTTGATTTCTGTGTAGTGTTCTGACCGTCTTAGGAGCAAATATTCTCTGGCGGATCTTCTCCAGCTCATCTGAACCGGCTGCCGTCCAAATCTGACAGAACGCTTCGGCTTTCTCACACTCAACGCTGATGTTCTCCAGTTGCTGTTTGAGGGATGCTGGTTTCACATTGTGATAGACGGCCTGGAGAAATACAGAAATAACATCTGACATTCTAAACCAAACCATATTTTCTTGCCAAATATTAGAAATGTTGACTCACTTTTGAAAACAGTGCTAGAATGTTTAAGATCGTAAAAGAAAGTAAAGTCCAAATAACGAGTAAAAGAGCACTTCATCCACCTGCTCAAAGATGAAGGAGACGGTTTCCAGCACCAGCTTGAGAGATTCTTTCTCCAGAGATAAAGCACTCTGTAATTTCTCTTCTTCCTCTTCACTGAACGAACGCTCTGCCTACACACACACACACACACACACACACACACACACACACACACACACACACACACACACACACACACACACACACCATGAAAAGTGTGAAGTGATCAGAGAGATGTGTACAGTGCTGCTGATGTGACTGAGACCTTCAGGTGAAGTTTGTGCAGAATTCGAGACAGAAGCCGAGAGAACTTGCTGTTGTCGATGGAGTTTAAATAAACCACAGCCTCTTTGATGCTGGAAATCAAACAAAAACTCATAAACATACAAACTACACACACACACACACACAGGTTTGTTTGACTATATTAGTGGGGTCATTACATAGACTTCCATTGATTTTGCACATTATTAGATTTAAAGAAAAACACTTTTTGACCGAATTATGAGCCATTTTATTTAGTGAGGACCAGTAAAACGTCCTCACAAGTGGGTTCACAAGTACTTCACTGTTTAACTGAGGACAAATATAGCTAAACAAGTACAGCATAACATGTTTACAAATATAAAAAGACACTCAAATACAGTATACATATGTGTAAATTATATATATTACATGCATATAATAATAACCCAAAACCTAACATCTATTCCGTATTTGATGTATGATCAGTATATTCACATATAAATGTATATAAATACACATTACACACATACACATGTGTTGTGTAGTGACTGCAGATCAGCACGTGCTGTCAACACGAACAGTTTACCATCATAATGACATTTATGTTGTTAATTCGGTGTGTATGTCATAAAAAAGATTAATTTTACCTCTGTGTCTCTGTGATCATTGAACTCATCGTCAGTCAGTTTGTATTTTCAGAAACAGATACACTTTCTTCCGCTTTGGCACGTGACGCGTGACGTCCGCACGATGACACGCCCATCGCATTCATTAACATTCTTGAAACGCTATTAATGATCCAAAATCTTCTGCATTATTATATTATGATCTACATTACATTTTTTTTTGGAACAGTACAGTAATAGGGAAAAGGTTGTATATATCAAGACACTTAGTTTACCTAAAAACAAATTAAGCAATATAAAAGTCCTTCCTAAAGTCGCCATAACCCTTAAAGACAATAAACATAAGAGTCCGAAATTTTTGTATACGTTATTTCGTATTCGTCATTCAAAAATTTCGTCTGCTCTGAATAGCCAAAACACCTTAAATGCTTTCTACGGATGCGAAAAACGCAGAAAACCGAGCAGTTAAACGAACGAAACTTTCGAAAATTTCGTAGGCAGTGTGTAAATGTGATTGAAACAACGTGAGGTCGTATTTATTCTCTAACGTGCGAAAATGTAGGACTCGATTTATAGGGCGTTCGATGTCACCTCCACTGACATGCGCAACAACATGACACATATGCTTTTACAGTATTAACTATTAAAATGCTTTGGTCTATTACATCCTTGGTCGATTTCAATGGCCACACAAAAAATATTGTTGCAAGAAAAAATAATCAGCCACTTTATTATTTTGTTGCAAAAAAAGAACAAGAAATACATGCAGCAATTAAAACGAACACAAAACTATTTGCATAAGAAGACAAATAATATATAAAATACTCTGAATACATACAGTATAAGACCAGCAATATAATTTAGGCATATACAGCATCATTTAGTTATTTCCATACTGGAATGTTTGTAAGGAGTGACACGCACGCACACACACACACACACACACACACACACACACCTGCAAACATTGCAGCAAAGAAGTCAATAAATACTTCATACATCTTTATATCTCTGATGATATTACACACACATACACACTCCAAACACTGCAGCAAAGAAGAGTCCATAAATACTTATTAGGTCTTTGTGTGTGTGTGTGTGTGTGTGTGTGTGTGTGTGTGTGATGTAAACACAGTGTTCATTCACTCTAGTGCACTACTTAAACGATGGCAGGTTTGGCACTTTGATGCTGATGTCCCCGATGTTGATGTTCTTGGGCATCTCTGGAAGATTCATGTTCTTAACAGCTGACACGGCACGTGCTGGAGCCCCCGCGATACCAGCCTGTGCGCACGCACGCACACACACACACACACACACACACACACACACACACACACACACACACACACACACACACACACACACACACACACACAATTAAACACAGATAATATCATGGACACAAATACACACACGTAACCAAATGCCATAATTACAATCAATCACACTCGACATTTAACATGATGCACACAGACAGACAGACGTGATCTCAAGAAGAGCTCTGCGCATGCTTGCTTCACACTTCAGCTGAAATGAAATATCATAGAAGGGAAATCTCAAATCCAACAATAATGACATGAAAAACTAATGTAGCAGCAAGCAAAAGCTACAAAATGAATAAAGAAAAGAGAGAAGTAAACTTGAGATGAAATGAGTTTAGACAGGAGAAATGAAAACACGCTGTACACACATAAATACTGAACACTGAGCTAAAATAAATGAAATAAAAAAATCATATATGACTTTTAAAAAAACGTATACTCTGCATCCCTATCCACTTCATCCTAACATCAGGTCAATCTCGATTAGGTTATTTGTTCTCAACTTCACAAGTGCCCATGTTGTTGATCAAAAAGTCTATCAAATATTTATTTGAATATCCACAGTGGTGTGTGAAGCAAGCGTTTAGTATGCGTACTAGTTTGTGTGCTAGTCCTCAGAAGTCTGTTCTGTAGATAATGTAGACCTGCACTGATGCACACAAACTTAACCATCAGATTCATGTCAGACAGCAAAGTGTGTTTCACCATCTTAAAAAAAATATGAATACACAAATGAAGATTTATCAAATGAAAGCAGCAGTAAAAACTGACTGACTGTGTTTGTCTCATCAGTCGATTCTGATGATCTGTGCTGCTGTCACCATGCAGAAATCATGATGACATACAATGATGATGATGATGTTGATGATGATGATGATGATGAGTAATCTTCATCAGTCAGTCAGTCTTTACCTGTCATCTGTTCAGTAGCATTGCATCATGGGACAGTGCTCAGACAAACACTGAACAGCCAAAACAACAGGAAAGATCAGGACAGTGTACTTACCAAATATGAGCCGTCATTCTAGATGAATAATATATCAATGAGCTACACTACTGACGTCTGCCTTCATATGCTACACACATCTACTGTCTCGTTTCTTCACAGATATTCAGCTCTATTCTAACCTGTGATCCTGAGGACTAACATTCCCAAAACATTCCCAGAATGGAACTGCATTAAACCTAGTCAGTGATGATAAGAATTTATGAATTTGTGCATTCAAATCCATAGACATTTTCCAGACAGAATATTTAAAGTACAGCCTGATCATATCTTTACATTCAGCTGCTCTTATTGTTTGCATGTTTTCTAGAATATGATTAGGAATGTTGGTCCTGAGGCAGAGCGCCACACGTATGGCAGGTGGAATTTAGCAGTACCTGTGTCTACCTGTCCTGTCTGGGAGACTGAAAGATATATGTCTGCAGAAAGAGAAACATAAACTAGAGACAGTGAGGAAAAGAGAGAAAGACAGTGAGTTACAACAGCACACAAGAGGCAGATGTTTCATATGCAGTAAACACTGCTGGCTCGACTCAATGACCTGTCCGTCAGATCCGCACGGTCAAATATACATAGAGAATAGCCGCGTCCACAACTCACAGCTCAAAAGCTGTTTCTGCTATTAAAAACATGAAATTCACAAACACACACGTTATATGATGTGGTATTAGTGAATCGAATGAAAACCAAGTCAAAATTTTGCATTAGGAAACTAAAGTTTTGCATTCTGACATGGTAATGTCATACAGCAGCAAACAGCCCTAAAAAACATAATTCTATCATTTCATTTCAAATAAACAATGACCACCAACTTTCACTGACAGTGTGGGTTATAAAATGCCTATTTGATGTTTACAGGATGTTTTGCTTAAACTGCACTCATATGACAGTGTGTGAACAACATTATAAACATAACAAAAGATTCTGCACAGATTTCAATTGAGCCTTCAGTTTTCAGCTTCAAACATGCTCTCTGAAGATATGAAGCCTCATTCAAATGAATGCAGTGGAAATGATTTGGTTTCTTGTAATGACAGAAAAAGACTTTGATCTTCAGTTTTATCACGGAAGAGCAGCCAGAGCAGACACTCAAGAGCAAACAGCATCACAGAAGGGCATTCTGGGACATGCGCTTACACACACGCACGCACGCACGCACGCACACACACACACAGGCTCACCTCTGATTTCTCCATCTTGTTTTGGGCTTCTGCCTGTGTGATGATTTCACTCATGTTGGTTTCTAGAACCATCCCACCCATCACCATCTCTGCCAGGATATTGTGAACCTGCCGTCACACGCAGAAACGTCTCTATATGTGTGCAAACACTCGATGTGTGTGTGTGTGTACAGGTTTAGCTATATTAGTGAGGGCCAAATGTCCTCAGTTATACAGTGAATTATCATTACAACCCACTTGTGGGGACATTTTACTAGTCCTCACTAAATAAAAAGGCTCATAATTCGGTCCAATAGTGTTTTTCTTTAAATGTAACGTGTTGCACATGTTTGTGTGATTATTAGGTTTAGGGGATAGAATATATCATAAGCCTGATATAAAATCAATAGAAGTCTATGGAATGTCCCCACTAGTATACAAAAACAAACGTGTGTGTAACCCGCGCGCTGAACCCCACTTTACCTTATCCATGTGAAAAATCAGGTCCAGTTCACACACATTCTCAAAGCATTTGTCCAGCGTTTCCACAAACACCTGCCAACACACACACAGATACACAGATGAGCAGACGCCTGAAGTTTCATGTTTAATGTCATGAGGACATCAGCAGCACCTGAATCAGATCCAGAATGCCCAACTCGCTCTCCGATGAATCCACACAGAACACAAAGTACAGGGTGGCGTAGTGTCTGTAGATCAGTTTGTTGTCTGAGCCACCGATTAAGCTGAACACACAAACACACAATCCACAATGAGCAATGACATCATTAAACATCAGAGGAATATTTCATTGTTTGAGCATCTTACAGTCCGCCTTCCAGAAAATTACAAACGTTCTCGTCTCTTTTGGACACTAGATGAAACGTTTCTCTGATTATTTGCTGCTCCGTGTCTTCAGTCTGTTAAACAAATAATACAATATATGTTATATATACATATATATATATATATATATATATATATATATATATATATATAGTTAAAATTAAACCAAGTTAATAATAAAAACACATGTAGTTCTTCAGACATTTAAATGTCAAGATCAAAAGCTGTGAAAGAAGCATTTGATTTGATTTGCTCTTGCAGCTCCTCAGTCTGACCAGCTGATGGAGATCTTTCACTCTTCACATTAATGCCACGCTGGCAAATCCTTCAGCAACATTCTTTAGCAGCTCTTATTAAAACAAAGGTTATTTCTTTACTGTTAGACATTTTGTTTACTGGGTTCTTTAAAGTACATGCAAGATGAGAGAGAATAAAGTAAACCTAACCGAACCATTTTGTTTTGATTTCTAAATTTATTTAAACACAAAAAATGAAAATTTCCTTTATGAAAGTGTCTCTGACCCTCACAAGATCTGCTTCACTAACACACAATTCCTGTCAAAATAAAAAGCTTTTCACTATATGTCTGTATATGGCTTTACATGCTTTCACAGGCTGAAAATAGATTATTATTACTATTTATTTAATGATGAAGATGATCAAATACAATCGAAATTTACAGAAACGAGACTGTAGTGCATGTACACATGCTGCTTTAACTGGACGGATGCAGTTTCACAACACTGCTTTTGTTTACAAATGATCAAATATTCTCGGAGTAACTGAGAGCGAATGAATGCCGACATGAGCAGATTTCTCATGATCTCTGAGCCTTCAGGAACATACATTTACCTTCATATACTTCCATTATGCAACTACACTGTTCTGAACGTAACTTACGTAATGTTTTAATAATATCTGCCCATCAGACGTTGACTGTGTTGACTTTATCAATGTAAACTTGTAACTTGTTTTTTCACAATCTCATTGTTTAGATGTTGTTCACACTAATGACAGAAACAAACACAAGAGCTGCTGGTGAAAACTGATCGTGTAACTCTAGAGCTCGTGCAATGTCACGCGATATTCTCACTCTTTAATATTTCACAGTCACTGTGTGTATGTCGACAGACTGCGACCATCAGAAATCCTCCGGGACATTTTCCACACATGACGAATAATGTGCTTAAAAACAATCAACTTTCCCGGGTATCATCGTTCATATATCTAACGTATAATCAATATCACAATTAAACTTTATTAATCTATGATAAAGCAACTCTTCGTATTATTATAAATTATAAAGCAGACAGGCGTATAATACTGGAGAATGCTAGTATTCATAACCATAAGCATATATTGTAGAATATATTCATATATAACATATTATTATAAGCATATGATGTACTCACGTAATGCTCGTAGAATTTAGACAGTCGTGGTTTGCCATGGTTGTTAAATATCAGAATGGCTTTGATCATGTTTACGTATGATCGTATCCAGCTGCGGCTGGAGTCGATTGATAAATCTACAAATGATCGATAACTAATAGTTAAAGGAATCTGACACTCACGCGCACAGCTGAGCGGAAAAACTCGTCCCGGAAACGGACAACTCTCTCCGTTCAGCGTGACGCAGAGAGCCTTTCAAAATAAAAGTCACAAATCTAATTTAAAGAACGGGTTTCACAGATACAAATCATTTTGATTTTACTACTCTGTTTATTGTATAACTTAGCTCTGAATTTTAAGTATTGAGTTTTATTTTACAAAAATTGTATTTTAGATTTAATATACAGGCTCTTGTTTTTTAATTGTTTTTTTTACCATGAACATCATAATATATAAAGAACACGTTATTTACAGTAACAATTTAGTCCCCACACATAAATAAATAAAAATAAATGAATAAGTTAATAAATAAAATAAAGATAAAAACAGGTAGACAAGAAAAATACATAATAATAATTAAAACAAAACAACTATATAAGAAACAATAACGGCTGGGTAACACAATTATTCTAACACAAAGGTCTTGACTTTACAGCATTAATTCAATGCGAGAAAGTGACCCCGTATTTCTTTATACAGTTCGTAATGTACTGAAGCCCGATCCAGCCTCTTGTTAATGCTTTTATGAGGTCAATTCCACGAGTCCGCACTCACATCAGATAATAAGAAACAATGAGGAATGTATATTTGGCGTGGTCGGAATTTGGCCCGAACCCAGAGTAACCACCTCCTTCACAGTGAAAGGTACCGCCAGCCGAGAGTGCGATAGGGTGTCGGATGGATGCTGCAAAACTGTTACGGGACAGAGGTGAGGGACGGACCTCCTCTTGTTTGATGAACTTTGGAGTAAAGGCGAGCAGCGCAGTGACTTCGGCATACTATGACGTCATGTGCACAGACTGAATGATGATGTGTCACGAACCGCCACGTGATGGCGCGAGAGCTTAAGCGAGGCAAAGCAACCCAAGTTAAAACTCTTATATTTCGTGATGTATTACTTTGAAAATTCAGGAGGTCTTGTTTGCTTTTATGCCCTCTTCAAAAGAATGTGAACTACATAGTGCAGCCCGATGAACTACATCGTATCACTTACGATACAAGGTTGTATAGTCATACAGTTGTTTGTCTGTCCAACTGCATTTTGCTTTGTATGGAGCATATGCACCCAAGACTGTCACTCCCCACCCGTAGTGATGTGACAATAAAGGTGATTTGATTTGAAGAATTTTATAAGAACTTATATTAAACCACACACGTTCGTAAAGAGCCTTTAATGTCTTATGTAACCTATCCTTAATATTGTCGCCTGTTAGATCCTGAATTTTTTTAATGATGAAATGGAGCGTAAATCTATCCTTTGTATTACTAGCACTTCTCGTGAATATTGCCTTACTTTCCTCAGTTTTAAGTCGCTTTTGATAAATGCGTCTGCCAGATGAATAAATGTACATCACAAAACAATAATAATACTTTTCTAAATTATATAGCACTTGATGTTATTAAATTATTATTTAAGCTCTTATGTTTAGCTTTATTTATGCTTTATTTATTATTAGAATGACGACAACAACAACACACAAAATGCGATTAAATAGAGAATAATAAAATACACGAATGCTGCTCTTTTTACAGACATTAAAGAGTGAATGAAGTTTGAAGGTTATCCCTCCTTCCCATCAACACCACCAACACCCCTCCACCTTCCCGTGGTACATCCAAGTTGTAGTGGCGAGGGGGGGGTATGTGTAGGTAAAGCGAAGTAAATGAACAAAAATAATTTTATAGGCCATCATGTGTTTGCTTTAATGGCATTGTCCTATTTACTGTAACCCACGGCGTGCTTTAAAGTGTTTGTGTTATTGTTTGTTGTAAATGTGAGTGAGTGAATTAATGAATGGCTCGAGCTCGTAGTGGTACAGTCCACTAAAGTTCTGCTGAATGTATAAAAGGTTGAAGTCGTTCAGTGAGACAGACTGAAACGTCATCAGCACAACAACGGAAGATGGAGCAGACCGAAGTCATCAAACCAGAAACTTTGGATGATTTGATAAAAACTCTCCACAAGATTTTTGAAAGTGACTGCATCAATGTGGAGGAGGTGCAGAGCATCATGGAAGCCTATGAAAGTAAACCACACGAATGGATGAAATTTGCCAAATTTGACCAGTACAGGTATATTTAGTTATGCATTTATTAAAGATTGTTTTTTTTAAGTTGATGCATTCTGTAAAACAGTTTAAAGAAATTATACCGTAGACAATTGTATGTTTTAAACGCAAACAGTAAAGTTTGTTTATGCTTATGTGGCGAACGCGCAATAAAGTTGAACTGTTTTTTTTAATATCATAGAGAAAAGCAAAAAATTATTGTAATGTTGATTTTTTTTGAAGCACACGCGATATGAAGATGTTTGTGTAGAAAACGCTCACAGGAGGTGTTTTTCCTCCGCTGATGTTGTGTGCGACTCGATGGGCGGAGCTTCGCCTCGAAGGCGGGACTGAATCGATCGCTAAGAGACCAATCAAAGCTCAGCTCTGGACGCACACCCGCTGCGGGGTCCAAATAAAATCTCATGAGTGATAAACACATAGACACGCATCAGATTCCCAGTACATCCAGTTCTTTTCTGGATCCTTCCACTGATTCGTCATTGTTTCCCAAACAGTTTCTGTTTGGCACCTTAATCTCTTCATTCAGAAACTGAAGTTGACACTGAGATGCTGCGATGTGAAATTTGAATGATAAAGTAAAGAGTCTAAACAGTTCAAGTTGACTGACAGTATGAAAAGAAAAATGTCCAGTTATTAGATCTTGTCGAGTTCTGCACAATATAAATGTGAAATGTGTGTGTGTGTGTGTGTGTGTGTGTGTGTGTGTGTGTGTGTGTGTGTGTGTGTAGGTACACCAGGAATCTTGTTGATGAGGGAAATGGCAAATTCAACTTGATGATTTTATGTTGGGGTGAAGGACATGGCAGGTAAGATGACAGTACTGTAAAATAAATTACAAAGTTACATTACAGATGAACTTGACTTTTTACAGTTATAAATGACATAAATGAAATAAAGCTTAGATGCTGTTGATTAATAAATAATTAAACAAACACAATATGTGAGTCAAAAATTAGTAATAGTATTAACAATCTGATAGTAACCTGATAAAAGGGTCCAATGTATTGCATTTACCACAGTCATAAAGTGAGATAACGCACTGAAACACGTTTAAAAAAAGGCAATATGGAACAGAATAATCTTGTGGGATCTGTTTAAAACACACACGGTCAAAACAAAATCAAAAAGAGCAACAGAAATGTTCAAATTTGTTGTTAATAATTGCATATTGTAGAAAAAGTTCATCATCAAAGGAGCTCAGTCAGGATCAGATGATGTAGATTTGTTTTTTGAGTTTGTTTGTGTTTTGTATCATCGCAGCAGCATCCACGACCACACAGACTCCCACTGTTTCCTGAAACTTCTCCAGGGACAACTGAAAGAAACTTTATTTGAGTGGCCTGATCAAAAACTCCAGGGCGGTATGGTCCAGAAATCTCAGCAGATCTTACTGGAAAACCAGTGTGCATACATTAATGGTAAGAGTGAAACTGTACTCGTCGCACAGATTTCTATTATTCAATCGCAATAGAATAATGTGTGGAGCTGTTTGTTTCAGACTCCTTTGGTCTTCATCGCGTGGAAAACGTCAGTCACACGGAATGTGCTGTTAGTTTGCACCTGTACAGTCCTCCGTTTCAGACGTGTCAGACGTTCGACCAGAGAACGGGACACAAAAACAGCGTCAAAATGACTTTCTGGAGTAAATTTGGAGAGAAGACATCATATGTAAGTGTGGCAAAGAACGTTTCTTCTTCTAATGGTAAAATGAAATCAAGCCAAACCAAGTGTTTCTAGGCGAATATTTTACAGTCCGAGAATGAAAATGGATTTAATCCGTCATTACTAGAAATGCTGTTGTGATTGTAAACATGTTTTGAGTGAGTGAGTGAATCCTGAAACACTGAAAGTTCATCCCGTGATACGGCAGAAACAATCTTATCAGTATATTAGCCATTCATAGAGTTTCAGACAGCCGAAGGTACATTGGCGTGATGTTCTATGTTCTTTGAACACATTCCATTCGACAGCGCTAAGCCTCGGGTGTCAAACCCCCTCACGAGCGAGTATAGGATCCTGAATGAGTTTTCCAGTCCTCCAGATGTACGGAGCTTCATTTCTTACACGTGTGCTCCAGTTTGGTCATATACACTGAACTTATCGACCATTCAGACGTTGCATAAGTTTACTTTGAGGACATTGCTGTCTGGACAAAAGTGTTTCGACATCAAAGCAGAACTTTGATAAGATAAGATATGAACGTATCAATCGGCTCGTCCTGATGCTATTAACTCGCTCTTTGTTTTCTTTATTTCCAGCTTCATTAAAGGTTCCCTTTGCTAACTGCATTTCCTATTTTCTGCAGGAAACGACCATTTCACAAGAAAACAACTGAGACGACGTCAAACCGAGCTCACAGACAACATTGACTTTTTTATAACAAAAAATTGAAGCGGCTGCAGCATTTAAAACAGTGATTCAACACTTTTAGGGATTTGCAAGGGATGATGGGAAAGAGTCTTATTGGTAATGAGAGATGTTTAATCATGGCCTAGATTCACATTGGCAAACGCTGCTGAAGTATGAATAGCTGTATTAGTGAAGCCGTGAATCTCTTCTTTGTTCGTCGCTTTCATTCCTGTGTGTCTGTGACCTGTGTAATTCCTCTTTTGTACTGTTACGGATGAGAACTGTTTGAGTGAAGTATGTAATTTATGAGAAGAAACTATTTGTCTATTATTTCAGCCAAATGGAAATAATACCATCAATGTAATGCAGCACTTTCTAATCATAAACCCACTGATTTTGGTTTCTTGAAATCTCCACATGCGTTTTATTCACTGCAGAGATGAACATTTCCATTGCAGATGTTGTTTTCATGAATCCTGGTGCCAGTAATTAACATGAAAAGGAACAAATACAGTAACATTTGGCCTTATTGTTTGTGTTGGGTTTTTTAATCAAACTGATTCTTAGATGGAAAGTTAGTTTTTTGTTAACGCTCATGTAAATAAAGTGCTTAGCCACATTTCACATGTTTAAACTGCATGAGTATTTGAAATATTTGACAGATTTTTGTTTATTGTCATTGTCACAAACCTTAACTGCTAAAAATATGATTTCTGTAAAATGGCTCATTTGGTCTAATGCATGAATAAAGTGTGTAAATGATTTAGTTTTTACGTTCTTACATACTGCAAGATTTTGAACTTTTACACACTCACTTTACAGCTATATCCATATATTTATATGCTGCACTATAGTTCATGTTACGGCACGTCTGCTGCAACCAGACATTCTTCTTTCACATAGCTAACTTTGACAACATTTCATAATTCACTGTACAGACACTCACAGCCCATCACAGTGCCAAAGAATTTATTCATTCCAAAAATAAATAATGTTTTTTTAATGACATCAGTGAAATGAACTTTAATGCAAAACATCCTTACATTTACAGCACATCATTTTCTGTGAAATCCTCTGACCCATTGACTGATACTGGCCTGCAGAACACACAGATATAAAGAAGCTGTAAATGGCAGTGATTTTAAATCTCAGTGATTTGGAAAGCAGCCACGGGACACAATCTAGAGTTGCGTAATGTGCAGGACTCGTTCTGGCAATAGACCGTTTTATTAATAATGTGCCAGCAAAATCAATACGGCAAGAACCTTGAGCCCACACCGAACGAGAATTCTGGCACGTACAAACCCGTAGCATTATCTGAAGCAGAAGTGAGCAAAATGGAGAGCAGTTACATTACATTACATTACATTACATGCCCTCTTCAGATGGCACAGATTTTAGGGAATAAACAGCACAGTCTGACGGCGTTTTGACGTTTCATGTCAAAATGCTGCTGTGTGCCGCATGTAAATCTGTCATCGTATCTAGAACCAGTTGTGAAAATGCTCATAAAGGACATTTATCTGTCATTTATGGTGTCTTTTTCTCAGGACACTGATGTTAGTGGCAGGAACCATAACAACTGTAGAAATATATCAATTAATAACTTCCATTCACTTAATAAGTCAGTGAGACCAGGGAGTCAAACAGAAAAAAAGATTTTTACTACGTTTAACAAAAGATCATATCAAAACACTTTGATGTTAAAAATACAACACTAAAAGTGAAGTGCCAGGATTGTATTCATTTACATTTAGTCATTTAGCAGACGCTTTTATCCAAAGGGACTTACAGAGAGATTTAGGAAGCAATAAAGCGATATGTCATACAAGGGCAATAATACAATAAGTGCTAACACCAAGTTACCACAAAAGCCAGAACACTAATTGTTGAGAGAAAGTGAGAGAGGGTTAGTATTTTTTATTTACATGTCAAGTATTCACAGAAGAGATGTGTTTTAAGAAACATGTGTAAGAAATGTGTTTTTATTCATCTGATTTCTGTCACCTAAGACTGACCTTTCTGTATCATTCCTACAGGAGAGTTCGGACCATGTTAGTGATCAAAACATCTTCTATTCTGTGTCCAGCTAATAAAATAATAAATGTATAAAATAAGATACTGTGTGGCATGTGCTGTAAACACATTTAGATAATGTGGACAAGATTGTGCGGCCTGATGAACCTTCAGATGAATCATTTTACATTTAACCATATAAGACAAAGACATGTTTGCTTTACATTGCTTCTAATGTACAAAGAGTTACTGTCACACTGCTGAAAACAGACCATAATTTCACTCAATTTGGTTCAATGTAGGGTTCGTTTTAGTGCTGTGTGTAATGTTCATCAGATGGCATTAACCTGTGTGAGATTAAAAACAGCTCAATAATTCCTTTGGCAAAAAAAACCCCACCAGCAGTATACGTTTATCAAAATATAAAACGCAACTCCACCTGACATAGGAATAATATAGTCATTGTCTACTGTTGAACAGGGCAGTTGTGGCCTAATGGTTAGAGAGTCGGCCTCGTAACCAGAAGGTTGCCGGTTCGATTCTCAGTACCGGCAGGTAACAACTGACGTGTCCTTGATCAAGGCATCTTACCCCTGTTTGCTCCTCAGCGCTGCAGTGTTAGCTGCCCACTGCTCCCAGTGTGTGTGTGTTCACTATTCACTAGTTGGGTTAAATGCAGAGGTCACATTTCAGGTATGGGTCACACACTTTCACTACTGGCCCAAATGCCACATTATCATCGTTTCTCATTTCTTTTAAAAAACATACAAAGACAATAAACACTGAACATAAACATAAATGGGGGGACACACAACAGATCTTACAACTTCAGTATACAAAAAAATGAAACAATATTATTTTATACACAGTATACTTAATATGTATATATCATTACATTTTCCAGTATGAGAGATGTTTTCATACATTTATTTTTTGTAGTATTTACGAGTGACTCATAAAACGCCACATCATCATCATCATCATTATCATCTTCAGGCTGTAAGAGCAGCTGAACTGCGCACCCTGCTGGTGGTCACATCAACTGCAGACGCTTCATCAATCACAAACATGATACTCATAAAATCGTCGTTTTAACAAACCAATAACGCTAAGGTGCATCCAAACCACATGATACTACTGTTACATGCTGTTACTGTGCCTACAAGTCAATACAATTACATCTTACATCATTTGAAAAGAACACGCTTGACCACTGTTCTTACGGTCTATGACGCAATTACGTACGTACGTGCAATGTCATCGCTCAAACGACTTCCTGCTTCCGGTCGGGTGTTGAGGTAAGCCGTATTGATGGATAAATAATCGTCGGTGTTTTGCTTTAAAGTTAATGGTTTTATTTTCTGATTGTGTCACGTTTATTTGTATGGTTGTGTTTGAATGCGGCGCGCAGCAGCTAGCTGCGATCTTTAATCTTCGCGTGATTAGCGGATAACATATCCGGGTTACTGTAGCACAAAGCGAGCTCTAGCGTATGAGTTACTGTATTGATGATACATGATGTGATCAGACTAAATAAGTTCGACAGCTGTGTGACCTTCAGGTGAGGAGGATGATGATGATGTTCGGTTGGGTTCTGCTGCTATTGTTCGCATGCGCTCGCGCTTCTGAACTCACGTTTGAGCTCCCAGACAACGCCAAGCAGTGTTTCTATGAAGACATCGTCATCGGCACTAAATGTACCCTGGAGTTCCAGGTAACTGAGCTCAAGAAGATCCCATCAGAGTAGAGTTTCGTTAAGTGTCTCGTGTCACTGTGTGTGTGTGTGTGTGTGTGTGTGTGTGTGTGTGTGTGTGTGTGTGTGTGTGTGTGTGTGTGCAGGTGGTGACAGGAGGACACTATGATGTTGACTGTCGTCTCGAGGACCCCGATGGCACTGTCCTCTATAAAGAGATGAAGAAACAGTACGACAGCTTTACGTTCACAGCGGCAAGAAACGGCACATATAAGTTCTGCTTCAGCAATGAGTTCTCCACCTTCACACACAAGACGGTGTACTTTGACTTTCAAGTGGGCGATGATCCTCCACTGTTCCCCAATGAGAACAGGGTCACTGCTTTAACACAGGTGATTCACAGACACATTCAAAGAAATGACCCACGTGTTGTGGTCTGACTGCAGATACATTGGTACTAGGGGGGCATCATGGGTTCAATACCAGGCAACACACGTGGTGAGAAATGTGTAGAGAGCACTGTTACTTATGACAAATGCATAAACATAATTTGATGCAGATGTTGACTCCAGTCATTCTGTGACAAAACGATGTTGAGCAGCATGTATTTGCACAACCCACATCTACAACCCCTGCAAAATAATAGCGATGAAACACACGACAACTAATAAAAAGATCAAAACAACCCTTTCCTGTGTTATTTTTGACATTCAACCAAGCTGATGAAAACATGTCGCTGTCTTTCAGATGGAGTCTGCCTGCGTGTCTATTCACGAGGCCTTAAAATCCGTGATCGACTATCAGACGCACTTCCGGCTGAGAGAGGCGCAGGGACGCAGCCGTGCAGAGGATCTGAACACCCGAGTGGCATTCTGGTCTATCGGCGAGGCTTTTATTCTGTTAGTGGTCAGTATCAGTCAAGTCGTTCTTCTTAGAAGTTTCTTTTCAGACAAGAAAACCACAACAACTCGTGTTGGATCGTAACGCTCGTGAGAGCTCTTCACTGATCTACGTCACACGCAGAGTCACATCTTTATGCTTTTTCCCCTTAACTTTGTTTCATTTTGTGTGAGCTGTATGTTCTATTTCCAACAAGTAATTCTGAAAATGAGACTAAATCTAATTTATTTTGTGGGTATGTGTTGAATTTTTACATGTGATATGTAAGCATAAGAAGAATGTATAGACACTGTAGATCAGCATGACACGCCGCTGTAGTTTATATGATGATCATTCATAGACTTTGGTTCAGTCTAAATGGATCCACTGTTTGTTATGACTGCAACAGATCTTCATGTGGTTTATTTGTGTTGTTAAAGCAGGCATTTTTCCCTTAAGCTGATGTTTTCCATAGTCATATTGTTCTTTTCATGATGTTGGTGTAATCAGTGTGTTTTATAGTAGCTATATTTGTTTCCTTTTAATAGTGCTCCATTTATTTCTTTATGTTGTTTGTTTGGGGTAATAAATTTCTGGAAGAAAACTCACAGCCTCTTCATATCACTTTATATAGCCTGAAAACCTGCACATTTCAATACTGTACAGAACATTTTATTGAAATATTCAGCTGCAAGAAGTGTATATATATATATATATATATATATATATATATATATATGACAATATATCTTTCGAGACCATGCACTGAAACAATCCTGAGAGCATAATTATGTTTGTCTCATGTTTTGTTATAAATCAGTTGATGAAATTCAGATCTGGCCTGTAGCTTCACGACTGGTTTTGTTTGTATTTGGCCATAAACTGTGTTTAAAAAGTGATCAGTAGTTATAGTCATCAGTCAGTCGATTTGTTTTGAGCTTCATGCAGCAACATGTCACCAGTGTTTCATCTTTGGCACTTTTTGTTTTTTATTCTCTAGACATGAAGGCAAATGTATTTTACCACAATTGTTTTTTAACAACTGCTACAGTGGTGTGAAGTCTATTGTGCAAAATCAATAAAACGGAGATCCATAAAAACTGTTTAGTCTTTATGATGTATGATGTAAAAGTGGACTGATCTCAGAACGGTCTCGAATGTTTCTCAGCAGTTTCTCCTTTGATCATTAGGGGGCGTCAACACTAGACGTTTATTTAACAGGGAATGATGAAAGCGAAAGGTTTTTGATTTCAATTAATTCGTTAATAAGTGAAATAGTTAATAACATTAATGAGTCGGTAAGAAATCTTCAGATAATTCTACTAACGTTACTATTGTTATTATCATCATCATCATCATCATCATCGTTCAGTCACTGATCGTGTTATTAAAAGCGCTCGTGTCGTGACTGCTCTGCTTTACCTTTAAATGGGAAACGATGAATGAATACGCTGATTGGGTAGCCAGACTGTCAATCACCCGAAATGGGACGGAACCGACGTTCGCTGTTACAGACTGAAAAAACCCTCAGCAGCGATCATCAGAGCAACAGTCGAGCTGAAAACAAACTGACGACGACACACAGTAATGGACATGAAAATGAGGACGACGTGTGTGTATTAAGGTGTGTAGTTGACAGCTGGTTCAGTTCGTGTCGTGGTTGTTTAATCGCTCAATGTTACAGGAAGCGGCTGAAGCGGGGGAGGGAAGATCCGCAGCGACACTATTTTTATCGTTTTCTATTATGTTGACTCCCGAATGAGCTGAAGTATTTCCACAGTATCGGCGAACATCACTGTCCTGCATTTCAACACGAACAAATCAACCATTACAAGATAAATCAAGACATCTGATCTGAAAACAGCGTGAAGTATCCAGCGCGCGCGAGGGGTGAGTGTTGTGCACGCGCTGGGCCTCCAACCTGACGAGAACACCACAATAAACCATAAACATTCACACACTAACTAAAACAACTATAACAAAATAAACACACACAATAACACACATAGCCCACTAACAGAGGCTCCGTGAAACCTTCACGTGTCAAATTACGAGCTGATAAACAGTGTTTGTTCCTGCTCGTACAAAATACTGAACATGACAGACGAGCGAAACTAGTGTCCGAATATCACACTAACACCGAATATTAGGAAATGTTATCGAATGCATTCGGAATATTATCTTATATTCATAATAGTGATTCTTACAGCTAATACTGATTGGTCACACTGTATTATTGACCACAGTTTCTCTTCTCTTTAAAATGGATAAAGGTCATGTGTATTTATTTTGTGCTTTTTAAGTGTCTCGGCTTCATGATGTGCAAGTTATGTTATGAAGGGGCATTATTCAGCCATATTTTTTTATTATTTTATTTTAAAATAAACATGTCCGAGACAGACTATTATTACTGTGAATATTAGTGAGACACCTGCACAAAACAAGGAAACTAATATTGAAACTGAACACAACGTATTGACATGTTACATGTGTGTGCTCATGAATGTCTCGTGTGTTGTTTGTAGGACACAGGGCACCTTATGCCATGGATTTAAAAACTGCCGTTTTCAACGCAGCCAGAGACGGCAAACTGAGACTCCTGCAGAAACTGCTGGAGAACAAAACCGATCACGACGTGATGAAGCTCATGGCGGAGAAGACAAACGGAGCAACGCCGTTACTGATGGCTGCCCGTTACGGGCACCTAGAGCTGGTGGAGTACCTTATAGAATGCTGCTGCGCTCCGGTCGAGGTGGGAGGCTCCGTGAACTTTGACGGCGAGATCATTGAGGGTGCGCCGCCGCTGTGGGCCGCATCAGCTGCGGGACATTTAAAAGTCGTCCAGTCGCTGCTGGGTCACGGGGCGTCCGTTAACAGCACGACGCTCACGAACTCGACGCCGCTGCGAGCCGCTTGTTTCGATGGACATTTGGATATTGTCAAATATTTGGTGGAGCACAAAGCAGATCTGGAAGTTGCCAACAGGCACGGCCACACGTGCCTCATGATATCGTGTTATAAAGGCCACAGGGAGATCGCGCAGTACCTCCTGGAGAAAGGGGCCGATGTGAACAGGAAAAGCGTGAAAGGTACGAGAATTCGTTGTCAAACCTTTCATTCTCTTTGACTACTGACTCGTGTTTTGTGAATGATAATCGTGCACCTTTTTAATATTGCTTTAAAGTCATACATGCTGGTTTATGACTGTCATATTGATTGATGGATTGCTCTCCTTGTACGTTCTAGGTAACACAGCTTTACACGACTGTGCCGAATCGGGGAGTTTAGAGATCATGAAAATGCTTTTGAAGTTCGGAGCCACCATGGAGAAGGACGGTTACGGGATGACGCCGCTGCTCTCCGCCAGTGTGACGGGCCACACAAACATTGTGGACTTTCTCACGCAACACCCCCAGACTAACAAAAGCGAGCGGATTAACGCCCTGGAACTGCTGGGGGCGACGTTCGTAGACAAAAAGAGGGATCTCCTAGGAGCTTTGAGGTGCTGGAAGAGAGCTATGGATCTGAGGTACAGCGATTCAAACCACGTTCTGCTGAAGGAGGAGCCCAGGCAGCCGGTTACGGCGTATGACTGCACCCGAGAGGCCAACACGTTCGAGGAGCTCGACAGCTTGATCGCCGACCCCGATGACATGAGAATGCAGGCCCTGCTCATTCGAGAGCGCATTCTGGGCCCGTCGCACCCGGACACATCCTACTACATCCGCTACAGAGGAGCCGTCTACGCGGACTCGGGGAACTTCGAGCGATGCATCAGATTGTGGAAGTACGCGCTGGACATGCAGCAGAATAACTTGGACCCGCTCAGCCCCATGACGGCCAGCAGCCTCCTGTCTTTCGCCGAGCTCTTCTCCTTCATGCTGCAGGACCGTGCCAAAGGCCTTCTGGGAACCTCGGTGTCCTTCGATGACCTCATGGAGATCCTCAGCAAAAGCGTTTTGGAGATTGAGCGTGCCGTCAAGCAGCCCCGGCCCGGCCCAGACCCCGCTCAGCTCAGTAAGGTGCTGTCCATCATCCTGCATCTCATCTGCTTGCTGGAGAAAGTGCCGTGCACTGTGGAGGAGGACCACTTCAAGAAAGAGACTATTTACAGGTTTCTCAAGCTGCAGCCCTGTGGCAAGAACGGCTACAGCCCTCTTCACCTGGCCGTGGACAGGAACACCACGTGCGTGGGCCGCTACCCGGTCTGCAAGTTTCCCTCTTTCCAGGTGACGTCCATCCTCCTGGAGTGTGGCGCTGACGTCAACTCTCGCGACGAGGACAACAACAGCCCCCTCCACGTGGCCGCGTCCAACAACCATCCCGACATCATGAACCTGCTGATTGCCTGCGGGACGCATTTCGACAGCACCAATTCCTTCCGGCAGACCGCGTGTGACCTGCTGGATGAGAAAGAGATGGCCAAGAACCTGATTCAGCCCATCAACCACACCACGCTGCAGTGTCTGGCTGCTCGGGCCATTGTTAAGCACGGCCTGACGTACCGGGGGAACATCCCGGAGCGCCTGGAGGCCTTCGTGCTGCTGCACAGATAGTGATGCAAAGACTTCTGGGATTAGGGTTACTTCAGGAGCTTCCTCTCCTGGATGGAGTTGTTCTTCTGTAGAGCTGCAGCTCTAGCGCAGTGACCGCTCATGCATGCACAACGGATTCCTACCATCTTTGCTTGGATTACTTGATTTCTTCACGCTTTCATGCTTTGTATTGATCTGTCTATGCAAAGACGGTAGGACACGGACGGACGGGTCGGTTCTGTGTGCTCGCTGAGCTCTGCGGTTCTGCTCTGGCTGTCGTGTTGTCATTACTCCCTCCCTCACAGTCCAGCATCGTGATGTGCTTTACCAACGTTTGCAGATACCATAAGTGCTTTTATACTTCCTATGCACAGGCTAATAATATTGGGACTGTTCTGTGTTACTGCCTGTTGTTTTTTTTTTTTTGTGTTTTTTTCCCCCTCTGTCTGTCTTCAATTGTTACACTAATTATGTTGCGGAGAAATGGAGCGATCAGGCATGAGAAAACATGAGCTGTAACAACTAAAAACTTACTTTGATAAGCCTCCTTTTTTAAAAATAACGCAGCATGTTGTATGGAGCCAAATGAACAGCTCTCTTCTTCAGTTCTGTGTAGTTGAAGTTCATCTCGGCTTCATTTGTGCGGTTTGAACTCAAGGGCTTTTGATTCTTTGACAGACACTAGTAAATGACACACATGTACAGTACTTTCAGAGGCACTTTATTACAGTGAAATTATTTGATATTCATATTACAATGGCATAAAGCTTGTTCATGTCCTCAGAGCATCCTTGACAATAAACCTCTGTTGCACTTCTAGGTTGACACCGTTTCTTTTTTTATTCTGGTCTGTACACAAACAGATTCAATAGCTCTTACGTTTGGATGCCTCAACTGAACCTGTAAATGTCTAAATGTTGTTACATTACATTAACAAAACTTTCAAGGGTCATTTATTTTGAACAAGAACACATTTATTCTCCATTCACACTTAAAGATGTCAGAATGGTTTTCTATAGAACGGTGATTAAATGTTTAGCAGAAAAAGTTCAAATGTAATCTCTAATGAAATGGCAAAATTCACACATTTAAATGTCTAAAATATTTTTGGGGCAGCAGTATATGACTATAAGTCACCTGATGGGACATTTGGGCAATTCCATGCAAATATCAACCCTAAGGTGAAGTTTGGTATGGCTGCATGGAAATATTTAGTGGTTTAAATACTCATGTGTAAATTCTCAAGATAATTCCATAATGCTGGAATTGCCCATTTGATTGGTGGAATCTTTAGTTGCATGGCCCCATTTTTCCATGATGACGTACACATTAAATGTTGATGTTTGGTTATTTCTTTTTTCAATATGTTAAAATCAAAATCAAATCAAATCACCTTTATTGTCACATCACCACGAGTGGTGAGTGAAAGTCTTGGGTGCTCAATACAAAGCATAATGCAGTTGAACAGACAAACAACTGTATGACAAAACCTTGTAAAGTAAGTGACAGTATGTTGTGCAGGCAAGCAGTGCAAATTATAACAGATGGGCTGTACAAAAAAGACAATATACATTTACACATATGCACATTATATATATACACAAGATATACACATCGGATGGTGTCTATCAACATTAAATATAAAAAATTAAAAAAAGAACAATGTTAGTGCAGTTTCATAATTTGTGCATACTTTATTTATCATGAATGTTTAGTGTTACAGTCACAACATGACTGCGAGTACACACATCACATGCCTCTAACGTTCATAAAGACTAAAGTTTGTATGAAAATATGCCACTGGACTTGTTTTGCGCACGCTTTTCTTTCTGGAGTCGACGTGTGTCACTTGGCCTACATCGCGGGTGTCTTTAAATAACCCTGAATAATGTCCTATATACAAGACTACATCAGGTAATAAGACAAAACCACCACGCACGCACACACACTTCTGTTCTATACATTCTCTTCTGCAGGCTCTTTCGACGGCTGGAGACTCTGGATCTTCTGATGGAGTCATTGACCTTTGTTTATGGAATAAGCTAAAGTCAACATGGCCTCAGTCATGAACATTGAATCATGTCTTTGCAAAGGTTATATCTAGCTGCTTACTATTTTCAAGAATTAAACTTGGAAAGGGCAAGTTTGTTAAAATTACTCAAGATAATATTCAACAATGTTTAATATCGTTCCAAAGGTATGAGCTTTTGTTTATGTACACAGACAGTTTAAAGAACACATTTTAAAGCTGTCATGGCAAAACCGGCACAGCATGAAACCGTGACATTTTGGCTTAAGGTTATCATACCATATATCATAGGTCATCATAAAAAGATTTATTTGCTAAAAATGTTGTGATTTTGTTTAACACACACACGCACGCACGCACGCACGCACACACACACACACACCCCTCAGCAATAAATCAAGATGAAAACTACAAATAAGATTAAAATGTGGGGAAAACATATATCATACTTTACATGTGCACAACACAAGTGCAGGACTTTCTTAACAGGTATAAACATAAAAGTCTGCTGTTCTGGAACCTCAAAAGTGTTCGAAAAAGGATTTGAGAGTCTTGGATGAAAGACTTCTGTTAAGACGTATGCCAAGTGATTTAAAAAAATCAAGAAACCTTTGAGTTATTAATGTTAAAGATAACTTCAGATGTCTATATATATATATATATATATATATGAAGAGTTTGCTTCCAAAACGAGATCATTTAAAAAAACATGTTTTTAATTATGTTATCATGTTTTTATTGTGTTAGCTGTAGCCTATTTTTTTGTTATTGTGAAATAATCAAAACAAACCAACTGCAGTTTAATATTAATTGGAATACACAATCAAATAATATCTCGTTTAGGAAATAAACTCCTCATATATATCTTTTACAACGTTTTTCATTAGAGTTGGTGGCAGCTAATATTCTGTGTCATTAAACCATAGACCGCGTTGAACGAAACGCTTGTGCGTCATTTCCTGCTATCATTAGTGTCTCTTAATACGGAAAAATATTTCAAACTTTCTTTCTCCGATAGCCTTTAAGTGTCATCGTGTTTTATTCACTTATATTTATCCTTATTGTATATTTACAATTATTTTGATAACTCGGGCGCTCTTCCGACAGTGCGGTTGTCATGGCAACAGTCCTCAAACTAACCCGTTCAGACGGATGTTAACGTTCGCGCTGATCTGTGATCAGACACATGCGATCAGATTAATATTATTGATCACTTTCTCGTGGTTTTTAACTTTATTTTCTCAGCGAGTTTGTTTGTTTTTACACACTCGCGCTCTAATGTCTGTGGCGTGTTTTTTGCGGGAAGCGGATCGACTGAGAAAACTGTGAGCTGATTGAATGTATGGGCTACTTCATGATGTCTTTATGATTTATATTGTAAAATAATCTATACTATCATTCACTTCATATAGAGAGATTAAACACGAGAGAGAGACAAGCAGATATCATTCAAGGAAACATCTCAGTGTTTTTGAGGAGATTCACATGAACCTGAACGATGAATTCAGAGCAGACAGTAAAATCTGCTTTTTTCTTAACGTTATTTTTAAATTGAACTTTTTATATTTACACGCCGTTCCTCAATTATGTAGTTTTATATTCATATCTGCTTGTTTTGTATTACAGTAATGAAAGTACAAGAAGAATTACAGAAGATCAGGAGTTGTGTGTATAGATTCCAGGCGGAGCTGACAGATGTCAAACCATCTCCAGACTGTAAATCACACAATTTATTTTAAAACTACTTTTATTCGAAAGCTGTACCTTGTATTTAAGGCCATTTCATGTTGAATGTTAGTGATTGACAGAATAAAAGACACCATGGCGGATATTGAGAACTCCATCAACATTTTTAAAGACAAGCAACATCAAAGGTGTAAGACACATTTCTGTTTCAATCGGAATAAATCGTATATAGATTTTTCTGTATTACTCAGGAAATATCTCATGTCCTTTAGATTTGAGGAACTCTTGAAAGAGGAGAAAATCTTTTGGCAGGAAATCGGTGCCTTTGAGCAGAAGATTGATGTTTGGTCATTGCCTGTAAAAGCAGACGGCGGCGTTCCTCGCTCAGCCAGGATCTGTGCAGACGTGCAGAATGATCCGAGAAATCTCCCCGCGGAGGTGATGGCATTAGAGAACTTTCTCCAGCGGAGCGGGGGGCCACACGGCAGCTGGGACAAATATGACCACCAGAACTTCATGAAAGTTTGGACGAAGCACAATGGAAAACCTTCATACAGAAAAGAAGCAAAGCTTTATTTACCCGATAAGACAGAGGAGGACATTCGACTGCATGAGGAATGGTATCAAGAGCTGTGTCATCTCCAGGAAGACAAGAGGGAGGTACAAGGATATTTTCTTTACTTTGACTTCTGTGTTTGTAACGTAAAAGCGATCTGATGTGTCTTGGACACACGACAGCAGACAGAGGCTTAAATTATGGCAACTGTAACAACAGTGATTGTCAAGGCTGTGTAACTTGTGTTTTCTAGATGTATTATTTTATAGATCTAAAATCTTTATTGTGAATGTAGGCCATCCACAAATGGAGAGCAGGCAAGCAGAGGGAGCACGAGCTGCAGAGAGAACAGCGGGAGAGAGAAGCTTTGAGAAAAGAGCCGGACGAGGCCGCCGCTGCCACCCTGCGCCTTAAACACGAGGAGCAGCGCAAGGAGGCGTCTGACCAGCTGGAGGCCTGGAGGAGCTACAGAAAACAACAGCTGGAACGAGAGCAAGAGCAGCGAGTCAGAGATGAGATCCAGGGTAGAAAGAGAGCAAAAGAGGAACGGAGGAGACAGCTGGAGCTGAAGCTCATGGTGGAGTCTAACATCCAGCAGAAGAAGGCGGCGCTGGAGCTGCACGTGCTGCAGAAAGAAGCGCAACTGCAGGCAGAGAGAGAGGAGCGTCGCAGGCTGGCGGCTGAAGGCATCAAACGCTTTCAGCGAAAAGTGAGACTGTCTTGTCGTGATTTTTTTGATGAAGTGTGTTCACCACAGAAGTGACTTGTTATTGTCTCCTCAGGATTCACATCGCTTAGAGATCAAACTACAGGAGAAACAGAATAAAGAACAAGAGGAATATGAGCGACAAAGAAATCTAGATAAACTGAAGGAAAAGGTTTGCTGCTAGAATGAACACAGTATAGACACAGTAATATGTCATTATTAACCCAAAAAAAAAGAGCTGACAATTTTTGTTCAAATAAAATGATTTGATTTACATTAGGTGCAGATTCATGTCGGCCGAGATCCAACGAGACTGTGGAAGGCTACTAAAGGTTGGGAGGCGCATATTAATGAGATGGGGCCATCGGGCGGTGGGCTGGTATATCAGATGTTCCACAGGTACTTCATCTGTTTATCAGTCATTTTCAGTGAAAACATACCCTATGTACAAACTATATATTTTATTCCCTACCCCTACAATTTGTAAGCTTTTTTTTATCTGTAGGGACCTCAATTTGGGTCCCAAAGGCAACATGAGTCCCCATCCTAGGTGAAAAAAAGTGTTGTAGTTAAAGTGCTCTATTTTCACACACTAATTTTGTACTTAATATACTAAAAAATAAGATCATCTTAAAACCATATAGATGTACTTAACTGTGCTATTTTGAGACATCTTGAATATGAACTAAAATATGCTTTTAACATACCATCTCTGTATTTATTTGTTGTACTTGAAGTCAACTTGAACACACTATTATATGAAAGATGGGTTCAAGTGTACTTCAAGTGGTAACTAAATACATTTTTAAATACAGGGATAGTATGTTAAAAGCATATTTTAGTTCATATTCATGGTGTCTCAAAATAGCACAGTTAAGTACATCTAGATGGATTTAAGATTATTTTAAGAAGTACTAAAGATAAATTTTTTGTATATTAAGTACAAAATTAGTGCATGAAAATAGAGCACTTTAACTACATTATGGAAGTGCACTTTTTTCACCTGGGTGAGTTGGTGTACATTCAGCAAGGTCGCACACGCGCTACAGTTACAAAAATAATAGAAAGAAAATGTTTGATGGCATTTGACTGAAAATACTGAAGTAATGAATCAGTTTGTTATCAATTTACTGGTACTGTTTACAATTTCATGTTGGCCTCAGGGTTTTGAGTGTTTCTTTTTCATTTTCACCACAGGGCTGTTCCAACCTGGAGACAAGACCTGTGAAATGACCTCACACACACTCTGAATCTCTGAATTGTTATATACAAAATATTCTTTATCAGTTTGTTTTCTGGTGTGATCTTTGAACAAGCAGCTCAAACTGAATTTCTATGCTGCTCTTTTTCTCTTTTTATACCTTTGGTAAGAGAAGATTGTTATCAATTCATCAATTTATGTATATAAATGAAGTTTGTTAATGTATTTATTT
The DNA here is from genome assembly GCA_026939265.1 of Oreonectes daqikongensis. NCBI lineage: Eukaryota > Metazoa > Chordata > Actinopteri > Cypriniformes > Nemacheilidae > Oreonectes > Oreonectes daqikongensis. The sequence continues at coordinate 58,028 of JAOTQM010000256.1, read as the reverse complement.
ATGTGTATATAAATAATTATATTTCTATGCATTTGAAGAGTAGTTCTATTAAGGGTTAGGGTTAAAAAACTGCAGGCTTAAAAACTTTTACAGCACCAGAATCAATAAACTTCTTATGTGACAGTGGGTCTATTTAATTATTGAAAAGGTGTTTATATACATGGATGAAATATGAATTATTTTGATGGGAAGGATCTTTTATTTTACCATATATTGAGATTCACAAGGGTTCGGCTGCGCGGAAATGACGCGTGCGTATTTCCGGTGTGTTGTGTGATGATGGCGGATTTTGATCAGGTTGATTTTTTGCGCGAGCGGCACGTGCGTTTCTTTCAGCGGTGCCTGCACGTGCTGCCCGAGAGATACGCGCCGTCTGAGACCAGCAGGTAATAATAATAATAGACGTAAAAACTGACTTTTTTTTAACGCTTCATAAACGAGTGTGTGTGAGTGACAGCAGAGCTCGCAGTGCAGCATCTTCCGGTCACCATAAACACTCGTGTGATCGTAACGTTACAGATTATCATATTTTTACATCATTATATCTCATCCGTACGTGACTTATAATGCTCTGAGCTTATACTGTTTATAATAGTAATGATGATATTTGTTTCCTTTGCACGTGACTTCGTTTAGTGGTTACTCATGTTTATAATTCAGTCCTGCTTGCCAACACACAAAGAGAAAGATATCACATTAAAATGAACTTTTTATAAAGTTATTGAAAACGTAATTGATTTATGTGGACGATGGGGTTATTTAGCAGATTTATAAAAACAACTGGGCTGAAGTATAACGTTAATCTGTATCTGTAAGTTTATATTCAGTCAATTATATTTAATAATAATAACAATGAGCTTTTTGAGTATTTCTTGTACTTAATTACTAAAAACTCACAACATTTTGAAAGTATATAATTTGTGTATAAACTTCTGTCTGTCATGTTTAGCTCTTTTTTGGGTCTTGTCTTGTGTTTATAAATTGTAATGATGCCATTGATTATATGGTCCTTTTTAGTGCTTCAGTTTCACTTGTTTTGTCTTGTGCAGGTTGACTATTGTATTTTTTGCTCTGTCGGGTCTGGATGTTCTTAATGCCTTGGATGTCATAGATAAACCAGCGTTAATTGAGTGGATTTATTCACTGCAGGTTCTTCCCACAGATGACAGTAAGTTCTCTGTCTCTTTACTTGTGTGTCGTCTAGACATGTGTCATTTATGAAGAATATGTCATGTGATGTGTGCATTCTCTCTTGTTTAACATCAGGATCAAATCTCAGGCGCTGTGGCTTCCGAGGTTCCTCGCACATGGGAGTTGCGTACAATAATTCAAAGGTACGAAGGATATTCAGCTCATCGTGTTCATCCACATGATATCACTCGACAAGGTTTGAGAGAAATATTTCTGCCATCTGTCTTCGCAGGGTCCCAGTTCTCCTCATGCGTATGACAGCGGTCATGTGGCGATGACCTACACCGGACTGGCATGTCTTGTTATTCTAGGTGACGATCTGAGTCGCGTGAATAAAGAAGCTTGTCTGATTGGCTTAAAAGCGCTGCAGCTGGATGACGGCAGGTGTGTTGTTCGTGTTGTAGTTTTAACATCATCTTTATCACACTGTGTGTTATCGACAGATTACGCTGACGTGAATAAATGTTGTGTTTGGCCTGCAGTTTTTATGCCGTTCTGGAAGGAAGCGAGAACGACATGAGGTTTGTTTACTGTGCCACCTGTATCTGTTATATGCTGGACGACTGGTCTGGTATGGACCAACAGAAAGCCATCGATTACATCAGGAGAAGCATGGTGAGTCCACATCCTCCAGTGAAAAGAGAATTCGGCCTGTTTTAAATAAACATCCGCTAATATGCGCGGTAGCGTTTCTGCTTGGGTCACGTTGTAGATGTAGCAAGAGACAACACGTATCGTATAGGATTTAGTCCACATATTAGTGTTTTACAGATGGTATTGTTAAGTGTTGTGTACATCATGTGTGAGAATCACCAGCAGGTGGTGTGAGGCTTCTGTTGAATCGCATCATGTGTGTTGTTCAATGAGCTATTGATCAAATGATCCAGTCAGTCAATAACATCATCGAAACATTTATGAATTCAACATTGGCATTGTAGAATCGAAAAATAAATCGTTTTGCCTCTGCGTTTCTCCTGTTGCTCCTGATTTGGACTTCTCGTCCCTTTAATTGTCTATTATATTTTCAAGGCGGTTTCATTTATTCAGTACGAACAGTCACATTGGCAATGGAGAGGTCACAGGTCATGTGCAGGATCAGATCTCAGTGATGTAATCCATTTAGCTGCGGTTATTTCTGTGTGGAGTTTGTCACTAATGCTCCTCGCAAGCTATAAACGGACTGAGAATAATCTCTCTTACAGAAGTGAAACACATTTCCACCATCAGTGTTTTAGACAGATGCCGTTAGCTGTGTTGTGCTGCCTCTTACTGGTTTTTTTACATTATATATATTGTAATATATATATTATATTTTAAGACATCTGCTTATATGATTAACATTCAAGTCATTTGTATTGATTCTGTTGTTTGTCGCTCAGTCATATGATGGCGGGATCGGTCAGGGATCTGGACTAGAGTCTCACGGTGAGTACGATTTTGAAATGTGATGGGATGATCACACATGAAGTTGTTTTATAAAGCGGTCTTTCTGTTTGTCAGGTGGATCAACGTTTTGTGCTATTGCGTCTCTGTCTCTGATGGGGAAATTACAGGAGGTGTTCAGCGAGAGAGAAATGAAACGCCTCCACCGCTGGTGTATCTTGAGGCAGCAGAACGGCTTTCACGGGCGACCCAATAAACCTGTGGACACCTGTTATTCGTTCTGGGTGGGCGCAACGCTGGAGGTACGCTGCTTTACACACGATGGCGTTTACATACCTCAATTCACATCCTGGACAGTGTCCGGAGACTAATAACGCGAAAATGATGAAGTCAGTTCACACACAACCGCTTTCTATAACCAAAAGCGACATTCTAAACGAGTGGAATGCATGACGGTGCCGTGTAAATGCACATAACTCAACTTTAACGCTTGCTGTTGAATCCCACAGCTTTTAGATGTGTTCCAGTACGCAAACTTTGAAAAGAACCGCAACTACATTCTGTCCACGCAGGATCGCTTGGTGGGAGGTTTCGCTAAATGGCCCGACAGTCATCCAGGTGAGGTTACAGTGGCCCGTCACTTGTGTGTGGTGGTCAGTTGAAACCTCTATGTAATGTTATACTCGAGCTGATCAAGACACTCAAGTTGCTGTAACATCAATAGATGTTGTTTCCAGTGAAAAGTATATTATTATTATTTTGCAAACAGATGTTTCAGAATGAATTCTATATATTCCTGCAGCTATAACATCAGCATTTATTGATATTCACAGTAGCTGCTGTTGTTAATACATGTGAGATCGTGTGAAGATCAGTGAAAGTGGCCGCAGCAGAAGCGTGTCAGTAGCATGTGTTGTGTGACTGATCTGTTTGTGTTTCTCTGCTGTCACGGCCATCTGGATCAGACCCTCTTCACACTTACTTTGGCATCTGCGGTTTGTCTCTGATGGGAGAGGGTGACCTGCGGAGGGTTCATCCCGCTCTGAACATCAGCGAGCGAGCGTTCGATTCTCTGCAGCGGCTTCACGGGGTCTGGAGGGAAAACAGCACATGACGACGGGACTGATCGGTCTGTCTCGACCTGTGATACCGCAGCACTAGAACCCAACACTGAAAGCTGATGAGTTCCTGATCACATCAGATCCACCGCTATCAATTATTCAGTCGCTCTTCAGCCGTCGGCCACGAGATCATTTGCTTGTGTGCTTGATTTTTGCCTTACAAATCGAGAAAAACTCACGAAGTTGACGTGTATATACAGATTTCAATCTGACAGACAGGATCAGGGTTTTTTGTCTGGTCCATTTCTGGTATATATCTCTGGTTTATGCTTTCATCCTACCCTTTCTGTTTCTTTATGTGAACCTTTTCTCTTGAATGTGCCTCAGATATCTTTACAAAAGCTGCCAGTGTTTCTGCATCTCCACTAAAGACACTTGAATGTTGCTTCAAGGAGTTAAGAATGAAATGTTTTTTTCTATACTTTAAATTATGAGTGTAGAGATGATGACAATGCTGATGATGATGATGATGATATTTTGATGTAAAGTGCAAGTAAACGGCAGGCATGATGTAAGTGTCAATAAAATTGTTTTGTTAGCATTGAGTTTTAACAACATAAAGTGCTTCAGAAGAGTGATCATTCTGTGTCTATACTGTATACTTCACTGGCTTTATTTCTACAAGACATGAGCATTAAGTCTTTGTCATTGTATTGTTTGATTAAAAATTAAAAAATGTTAAGTTTTGCATTTTAACTGTATTTTATTGTAAGTCAACTTGGAAGTAGTTGCTAGAAGGGAAATATATAACGACTTACATTACAGCGGACAGAATAAATGCCAACTAAAGCATATTAATGGTATCTGAATAGAAGTGAAATTCTGTCATTTATTCTCTGATTTGGTTGTAAACCTGCATGTGACTCTTTCTTCAGTGGAACACAAAAGAAGATATTTTGTAAAATGTCAATGGGGGTTCAGTATTGTTTGATATTGAAATGTCTTATTTCTGACAGTTCTGCAGAAGATGGAAACTTGTACAGGTTTGATAAAAGATTTGGCATTTTTGGCTGATTTTTTGTCTTTCAAATATTCTTTCAGTGTATGTTTGACATGGAACAGAGGTTCTAAGGGTACATCGTATACTTGATGAACAAAACATGATGTGTGGACACATATAAGAGGTCAGGGTCAAGTGTCTACAGGTAGGAATAATGTGAAGATGGATTATACTGATGATTTTTAACGTGTCCCTGTATAATGATTCATTCATTCACTTGATCTCTGTTCATATGTGGGACATCATGAAAGTTTTATGTGATGGTCTGCACAAAGAGCTGTCAGTCCAGCGAAACCACGCCCACAGACACACCGAGTGGGAGGAGATTCGCCATCCTCGAGATTCATCAGATTTCTCTTTAAAACGAGGAGAGATCAATGATACATAAACTCTCTTCGATCCGAACGGGCGATGAGATTAATACGAGAAAATAGATCATCTCTGTTTCCATAACGACCCGACCGATCATCTGCTGTTGTGTGACGTGACGTCAGGAATAATGATGTCTGATTCTGAGGAGATGTCTGAGTTCGCGAGTATCGTGGAGCGCATTGAGAGAGGCGAGGTGAGCTGATCTCAGATCTGTTATCTATCTGTTTAATGAGCTGTAAGGAACATGCCGATGAATTACATTGACTTTGTACAAATCGGAATGAAACAAGAGCTCTATGAGGTTTATTTGTTTCGTCATGTTATTCTTGTAGTGTCTCTTTAAAATGACGTTTCATTTACGTTCTATTAAATTTAAGACGACGGTAGATTACAATGATGGTGTGAATCGATATAAAACATTGATTTCAACTATAAACAATGTAAGGTTTTATTCGCTGACCCCGACCCTTATTCTAATACGCTTGTATCCCTGCAGTGTTACTATAGTAACGGGCAGTGACTCCGCCCATAGACTCTTTCGTTCATTAAAGCGTGGAGTAGCGTTGCGTCGCGTCGTTTCAGTCATTTTAACGTTGCGTGAATCTAATTTGTGAAGTTGAATTGTGAACGCGGAGGTTGTGTTGTATTGGTTTCATGATGTCCAGGAGAAGCTCATTGTATGTAAGTACAAGAAATCTTTAAAAATCTCGTCACGAATGCGCTTTACATACGACTCAAGCGAGAGTTTTTCATTTGTTTAAAACACACGGGCAGAATGTTTTACAAAGCTTCATCTTAAACGTTTTAAGCGGATAATCTCACTTTTACGATGGAAATAGAAAGTTGAAAGTGAACAATGGCAGTTTACTTCCCCAAAAGTGCGTGAGTTTGATCCTCATGAACTCCTCCATTCATTCATAGACCCGTTCACGTATTCATACAGAAATAAATACGGCTGTATCTGTGCCTGAATGAAGTTTTAATGGCTATGCTCATTTGGGCCAAACCCTGTTCTTTTTCTTCTTTTTGAAGTGTGTCATTATTACCGTGGTTGAGTATTTGTGAGGTGTGTGATGATATGTTTTGTTGCACAGGTGCCAATGAAGAACATTGAGCGAGAGTTGATCTGTCCCATCTGTAAAGAGCTTTTCACTCATCCGCTCATCTTGCCCTGTCAACACAGTGTCTGTCACAAATGTGTCAAAGATCTTCTTATGCCCAACCATGATGACTCGTTCAGCACAGACGCCGGGTCAGAGGGCTCGAACCCGGGCAGCCCTCGATCCAGAGTCCCGTCTCCCAGTGTGGAGAAACTGGACAGACTGGTGCGCTCAGGTAACCCAACATCAACTTTACTTCACCTGTACACATGCACATCACGTATGAGTAAAAACTGACTCAATCCAACATTGTTAGAATAACCACAAGTCACTTGAAGATAAATGTTTCTTATTAACGTCTAACTGACATGATCTCATCGTTGTTGTTTTGTTTATCAGTGCCAGATGAATGAGTTTTTACATGTTACAGTTATATATATATATCTCTCTGAGTAATGTGATGATGTTTCATGTGTGTATAGTCATTGGTTGTATTTTGTGAATCAGGTTTCACTCCACTTCTGTTCACTTTGAATCATTGTTAGTTTTGTTTCACTTTTCTCTTTGTTGCTTGCAGTCTCAGTGAGGAGGTCGTGTGGAGGGCGAGGTATCATTCAATAAACTGTAGTGCTGTGTCTCTCTCTCTCTCTCTCACATCACCTATGTGCATTTGTAAGACCGAAAGAGACGTTCCACTATTGTCACGTGAACCCTGCATCAGGAATCGTTTTTCTCACGCAGAGACTATATTGAGACGTGCGAGTTAGGCAGATTTTGGATTAGGGAATATCGGGTTTTTGTTGGCAGCGGAGGGACTCAGAACTGCTTGTTGAAAACGGTTTATTAAACGATTCAGGGTTAGGGTTAGGGTTAGGGTTAGGGTTAGGGTTAGGGTCATTCTGGATGAATTTCAAACTTGACCCCTTCTCGTCCACCTTCCAAACATGAAGCATGACAACATGACAGTTGTCACTGACAGGCTGATGTGTGGTTTTGTAGGGGTCGGGAGCTCTCCGCCCCATAACAATGAGCCGTGTCTGGTCGAGCGTTTATTTTTCTCCTTCTGCACTGAGTATCTATGTGGCAGCATCAAGTCCCAGCATGCTGTGCTGCGGGTGACACCTGCCCCTCCCCGAGCGGCGCTGCACACTCACGGCCTAAGTACATGCTTTATTTGAATCATCCACGCTGTCATTGCCTGATCTGAAAGTGGGCGCTCGTTCAGATCTAACGCCCATCGTTCTGTAACCCGTAACGTGTCGGCATGTAATGTCATCTGTGCTGCATGTGTCATACGGTGTGATGTTGTGTGTGTTTTAGTTTGATGTTTGTCATGAATGTTGCTTGTGAAGTAGCAAGAGGCTGTGACCTGGACAGATTCACCCGCTTCTCATTTAAAGTGATGTGTGTAAAAAAATCTGTCAATGCACTTAAAGGAAAATTCTTGGCCGAAACCCTAAATCCTAGACACGAATGCTTGTCTGAATGATAATGCAACAAATTGATTTTTATAAAAAACATGTATGTACAGTGCTGGCGCCAATAGCCCTGTGGTTAGTGTGCTGACATATAGTGCCAGTGCACTTTTGGCCTGATCCGAGCTTGATTCCCATCTCGAGCGTCGTCCCACTCCCCTGTCTCTATCTAATGTTTTCCTGTCTGTTCTCCACTGTCCTATCACATTAAAGGCAAAAAAACCCTAAAATATATATATATATAAAAAACTCTTTCATCTTTCATTTACATTCATATAAATCACAAACATGAACTTTAAAGATGGTTCAATTTTGTTCCGCTCAGATTGTTTCATGTTTTCGGCCGAGATTTTCCTCCTTTTTTCCCTTTTGACCATAAAATAGTGTTCATGGCAAAACGTTTCTGGTTCATTGTTGTTAGCGGTGTAGAAATTACACACTTCATCTTTAAAGACAATAACTCCTTCATCATTGTTTCATCCATTCATCTGTGAAGTTTGTCTTTTGTCGATTTGGTTTTATGTTGTAAAAATGTTTCACTTGTCCAGATCACTGTCCTTTTGTCTGTTTATTTTTGTTTTTACTTTGTCTCTTTGAAACTTGAGGCACTTCATGTAACACCTCTAGTGTTTTATCTTGTGTGTTTGTGTGAGCGTTTATTTGCCTGTTATGTGACTACTTTCACATTTTAATAAATAAGGATCCATCTCCTCTCCCGGATGGAGACGCTCCTCTGTTACGCCTCGAGTCACCACCTTCCCGTGTCCTGGGTGCCAGCATGACATTGATCTTGGGGAACGAGGGATCAGCATGCTCTTTCGTAACTTCACGCTGGAGAGCATTGTGGAGCGCTACCGTCAGGCGGCCCGCGCGGCCGTGGCAATCATGTGTAACGTGTGCAAACCTCCCGTTCAAGAAGCCACCAAGAGCTGCATGGACTGCAAGGCCAGCTACTGCAACGAATGCTTCAAGATGCATCACCCGTGGGGAACGCCCAAAGCCCAGCACGAGTATGTGGGACCCACCACCAACTTCAGACCAAAGGTATGACAGATCACCACCCATCCACCCACCCCATGTCTTGTGAGAATGTCTTCTCAATGGATCACTGGTTCACAGGTGTTGATGTGTCCCGAACACGAGATGGAGAAGGTCAACATGTACTGTGAGGTGTGTCGACGGCCTGTGTGTCACCTCTGTAAGCTCGGCGGATCTCACGCCAATCACAAAGTCACATCCATGAGCAGCGCCTACAAGATCCTGAAGGTAACTCTGTTTCCACCATGGCCCCTCCTCTCACGCCTCGTCTTTGTGTCTTTTGAAAGCTTGATGCCTGACCTAAAAAAAAACAGGCACTATCGCATTTCTGATGAATAGATGAAAGCGAGGCGGGGTTCAGTGGGGAAGATCATATATCCGAATCACAGGCAGGAGTCACAGACATTCATGTGTGTCCTGATGAATCTTTCTTGCTTGTTACAGGAGAAGCTGTCCAAGAGCATCCATTACTTAATCAGCAAAGAAGAGCAAGTGAGGGTTCAGATTTCTGAGCTGGAGGTGTTGATTCATCAGACGGAGGTACAGCGGAACAATGTTTCCATCTGCTTAACCCTGGGCTGTATTCGTTTAAAAGACCACGATCATGATCTTGTAATGATCACGAATAAAGCAGCAAGAACCCTAGCTGAACATTTTCCCTGTTCTCGTGACATCAGATGCACAGCGTCTTTAATTACTAACAGCATATCTGTGTGTGTTTGTGTGATTATCATTCAAGTGTCACATGACCTTTTGTGAATGCAGGAGAATGGACAGCTCGCCGAGAGAAACGCCCATGAATGCTTTGAACGACTCTTCGAGACTCTTCAGGAGAGGAAAAGTGAGATGCTGCAATCGATCGAGCAGTCGATGAATCTGCGTGTGGACCGTCTGCGTGCTCAGGTGGACGAGTATCAGGGAATGTTGGAGAACAGTGGTTTAGTGGGATACGCACAAGAGGTTCTAAAGGAGAACGATCAGTCCTGTTTCGTTCAGACGGCTAAACAGCTTCATGTCAGGTTGGATGTTTGACAAGAACTCAAAGATGTTCTACATGTTGGTTTTGTTTCTGAAGTGTTGACTAAGAAAAACACACTTTGGCCACGTGTCTGTAATCCTGACTCCTTGTGTTTTATCCTGATCTCTGTTAGTTAAGCTAAGCAGCTTTTGACGTTCACGCATGACGTCAGTGTTTGTGTTTGTGACTTAACATTATTAAATGTTGACAGGATTCAGAAAGCCACCGAGTCTCTGAAGACCTTCCAGCCGGCATCAAACACCACGTTCGATGAGTTTGTGTTGGACACGTCGAAGGAGGAAATCTTACTGAAGGAGCTCAGCTTTGGTGGTGGTGAGAATAAAACACTTTCATGCTATAACACAGACTTCAGAAAGTCATGGAGTGATCACAGTGCAAATTACAGAAGAGCTAAAAGCAGATCTGTGATGAATAAATCAATTTGAATGAATGGATATGTGAGGTTAAATAAATTGAGATCACACGGTTCTGAACAGATGTTTCATGGCTTGAACTTTCATATGTGATGAGAACAGTGTGATGAAAGCGACTTATTTGTCAGATATGGTGACCCATAACCCAAAATGTGACCCCTGCATTTAACCCATCCAGTGAATAGTGAACACACACACTTCACACACACTCGGAGCAGTTGGCAGCTATCACTGCAGCGCCTGAGGAGCAAACGCTGGTAAGGTGTCTTGCTCAAGGACACGGTGCTGAGAATCGAACCAGCAACCTTCTGGTTATTATGAGTCCAACTCTCTAACCATTAGGCCACAACTGCCCCATCACGATGTTAGTACAGTCTGTATTCTGTACATCATTAAGATGCTTTCGTTCTGCTGAACCCTTTCTTCACTCTCTGAGTGGTTTTGGATCATCTTGCTCTTGTGCCGGGCTGAATGCATCTCATGTTGCAATCAATAGTTTTATTTCTGGACTTCCGGCCCGAACTCTTGGCAGACTGACCGGCTGTGATGGATCCCATTTCCACAGTGACAAGCTCGGCTTTATCCTCGTCCTCTGAGTCACGTGTTCGGGTTTGACAGCTTAAGAGCTTTTCATTCAGCTGATAACAGCGACTCTCTGTGAACTACCAGCAAAATTATGGGTTGTTTAAACAAAGAGCCTTTGCACAGCAGTTCACAGCAGATGAAAAACATGATATAAATGAATAATATATCAATACATCAATCTATTGTCAGTTTCTAGACTAGTCTCTCTGACTGAACATGCAGTACAATATGACTAAACAAAGAGTGAATCTCTGTAATGATTCTTTTGAATGAGTTGATCTGAGCTGCTGTTGGTTCATGAGATTCTCCTGCAGTGTTGGAAATGATACACACATTTGTTCTATGTGCACGTGTGTTGTCTGAGAGTACAGACAGACATTTGTGTTGTGTATTATATTTATACCGCAACCCTTACTAATGTTTATAGATTTTCTTTTATTATTATTTGTTTCTGTTGAGTGCTTTGTCTTTGAAGTAGATATGTGTCTCCAGTGCTCTCCATGTCAAGGTTTAGGGTTTCATCTCTGAATCTTATTTTACTTGATGTTTATTTTCTTGTCCGCTCCTTTCAGTTCCGGACCCTCCAGTGATAGATTTGTCCCGCTCTCGCGTTTACAACGAAGGTCTGATCCACTGGCGGCCGTCTGAAGATGCTTTGCCTTCAGATCAGTATGTGGTAGAGTTCAGAAGGTTGAGCGGTGCGGATGGAGAGCTGGTTCTCTGGAGGGCGTCTGAGCGAGTGTACGGCAGCAGTACGGTCGTGTCCGATCTGGAGTTGGGTTGCCGTTATGCCTTCAGAGTGAAGTGTTGTCGTAATGATGTGTTCAGCCCTTGTGGTCCTGAGGTGATCTTCCACACGCCCCCAGCGCCAGGTAACACACGCACACATTCGCTGTTTTATCTTTCTCAAACTTGTCTGATCGCAGTTAGCACTGAGGAGATCATCTTGTGTTGTGAGACCTGCAGACTTTCACATGTTAACTTCACTGTGTTTACTGTGTTAAATCATGTTCATGATCTGAGGTTTTAGTCACATGACTGTGAATAAAAGACACACTAATCTGGAGCACTTTTGACTGAATGTGTGCTACCAGTTTGTTATCACTAAACATAAAGGGGTCATATAATGCGATTTGGTGTGTTACAAGTTGTTCATGCATATATTAGACACGTAAAATGGCATAATTTAAGGTCTCAAACCAAAAGAGATGTTCTATTTAGAGGCGGTGGCTCATCCAGACCTGCCTAAAACTGCTCATGTCCCCCACATCACCACAAATCTACGTTAGTGTGTGGGAAGCCTTGTATAACACCGGCCAGATGTATACACAAAGAAAGAATGCGCAACTGTTCTCGCTGTAGTGTTGTTGTATGCTTTAAAAGTTGTTGATCCAAATATGGTAAGAGGCATAACATTTCCACCACATGCTTGAGGTATTCGGCCAATCACAACACACTAGGTAGCTGGCCAATCAGAGCACACACACTTTTCAGAATGATGAGCTTTGTAAAAATCTTTTTTCTAAAAGGTGGTGCACAGAGGAGCAACAGTAATGTGCATTATGTCAAAACGAATGTGTTTTTTGAACCCTTACAACAAATACACACAATAATGTTTGTTTTAGCCACGTCATATGACCCCTTTAATACATGTGGTGGTCTCAACATAAGGGATTAAATTCCCACCCTGCAGTGTTACGCTAGAGACACAAGTTGGCGATAGACCCGGCATGCCTGCTGGCTAATATGTAAACACTTCATCTTAGCCTAAAATGAAGTATGAATTGTTACCATTAATGACAGTAAACACACACACACACACACACACAGAGAAATAGAGTCAAAATTAGACACTGCTGTCTCAGAATAATTTATTGTATGTATTTGTGCCTCATGACTTCACATGTTATAAATGTGATGATGATTTTTTTTAACCTCGCTGTTGTCGATTTCCGTCAGTGTTTAGCTTCTTGTTTAGTGAGAAATGTGGCTTCAGCACGGAGCGACTGCAGCTGAGCAAACGCAGAGATTCGGTCGATAGCACCGCAGGAATGACTTTTCTTCTGGCTGCTGAGCGCGTGCAGATGGGAAGTTACATCTGCCTCGACTACATCATGGGAGATACGGGCATCTCGCAGGGACGACATTACTGGGCTTTCCGTGTGGAACCCAGTTCATACATGGTAAAAGTTGGAGTGGCGTCTGACTCCAAACTAACAGAGTGGTTTCATAACCCCCGAGAAACCAGCAGCCCCAGGTCAGAGGTCACACGTAGACATGTATCTCTCTTTCTCTCTCTCTCTCTCTGTCTTGTATCATTACAAAACAAACTATTGTGGAAAATGACAAATTTTCTTGAGTCTCAGTTTATTTGTGGCTTGCAGATATGATCACGACAGTGGCCATGACAGCGGAAGTGAGGACACCTGCTTCGAGACATCCCTACCCTTTACACTGCTCACTATCGGCATGGGTCGACTTTTCATTCCTAAAGCTTCCGTCACCGCCGCCTCAGGGGACCACGGCAACCGCGTCCTCCCCATGCCACAGAAAATTGGAGTTTGCCTGGATTACGATGCCGGACGCGTCTTTTTCTATGACGCCACCACCATGCGCTGTCTATTTGAGAGACAGGTGGACTGTTCTGGTACCATGTACCCTGTGTTTGGCCTCTTGGGTGGTGGGGCGGTTCATCTGGAGGAGTTCATCACGGCCAAGCGGTTATACATGTGAGAATCTGTTTTATTAGTGTGTGTTTTATTCTCCCTAAATAACAAGCAATCACCACGCGCTCAGTGAATCTGGTTTGTGAGCCGAGTCTAATCTCAAGTCCCACGTGCCTTTAACAACATCAGCCGAGTTTCCACACAGAGCGTCATGTTTTCCGAACACACTCACGCACTCAGCGCAGGCACTTTAACACACGGTCACGTAATGCAGAACATCACTCCCGCACTTTCGGAATAGTGTGCACGTATACGGTTTTACTGTTAGTCCTAGTTTACATACAGTTCAATGATCTTAAAAACCAACTGATTATGATTTGCACACTGCACAACAATTCACATCTGAACTTCACATTACATTTCATTTTTATTATTGTAGCAACACCTGCGACACTATGAAATATTTCAACATGTAAAGATTGTGTTTTGTATTTCTCTATTAAATGTTTTGCTCAATTGAAACACTTGTAAAAATGAAATGTAGCCTCTCAATGACATGGGTGTGCTGCTCAGCGTAACCAAATTATGAGGCAAAATAAAACACCTTAAATATTCATATGCACTATCGTTGCCACGGCAAATAACTAATATGGCCTTACTGAATAATATGCTTCATTAACCAGATTCACTTTCTGGAAAGGGAATTTCCTCAATCATTTGTAATGGCAGGAACTGTTGGGAGAATTGATTCGGCCTGTGGCTTTTACACTACCTCTTATCTGAAGTCTTTGATCACTTTGTGTTCTCGTACTGCACTAGTCTTCAAGGTTTCATTTGTGTTCTTTCTTTTGACAAGGTGTCATAGCTTGTTGTACTCTACGTTTCTCTGTCAAGTGTAGTAAAATCTCATGATTTATTTTAGTGGTGAAGTAAATGTATTCACATCATAGGATGTTTCAAAATATGGTCATGTAATTTCTGTAGTTTTTGTGTCCCATGAACACTTGAAATAATTGAGGTTTTACTGGTTTGTGATCATTTTTAAAATAGTGCGTTAATGAATAATATCAGTGGTGTTTGCAGATCTATTGCTGAAATGATTGTGTGTAAAGAATTATCACTAGAAGTTTCATTCCTCCTCATTTAAAAGCTTGTTTTTCTTCACATGGTCACTAGTAAAATGGCTTTTGGTGAATTTCACAAAGAATTAATGCACTGGATGTTTTTGGGTTTGTCACAGAACATGTATGTTTTGTAACCCTGTAACCAAATGTTTTGCTTGTGTCTTGTAAATGAACTGGTAAAAACTGGATCTTCAATAAGTTGTTGCGACTAATTATGTATGGAAGTGAACACTTGTTATTATTCACTAGAAAACGAACCACTTCACTTCTCAAGTGTGCACTTAAAAGCATGTGAGCCTGTGGACTTGATGCTAGTATGCTTGAAAGTTGGTGTGCAATATCATTTTAAACACTGGTGGTGCTGTATATAATGCTTTAATCGAAGTAAGTTGTTTGTCACCTGTCTCTGTGGTTTTATTTTGAATGTGCTGTGTGCTTTTATATAAAAATAAATGATGCTTTTAGTTGTAGTTTTTTTGCTTCTTATTTGTCTGTGTAACTTGCACAGCACTTGTTTATGTGCCCATAAACCGAGAGCCATTATTTACATTTATTCAAGATTCATTGCTATTATATTCATTGTTTATTTTTTTAGAAAATATTTTTATTGTAAGTTTCAAAACCACCAACATATTCCAGGTTTTCTAATGGTTTTACCCTTCCCCCCAATATAAATGTGAAGCCTAAGTATTGGAATTGACTGCAGGTGTTTTTTAA
Source organism: Oreonectes daqikongensis (assembly GCA_026939265.1). NCBI lineage: Eukaryota > Metazoa > Chordata > Actinopteri > Cypriniformes > Nemacheilidae > Oreonectes > Oreonectes daqikongensis. The sequence goes on along the minus strand of JAOTQM010000256.1, from coordinate 42,804 downwards.
CTTGTACTTGACTTGTAAGATATACATCTTTACCACCATTGGTACTTCTTGTTAATTATGCCATAGATGTAGTTTCTTTCAACTTTAAAGCTTCTTTTGACAGACCACACAGCAGCCGTGCAAATGTCATACAGTTTAGTTGTATGTTTAATGTGTTTAATGTCTGTGACTGCTGGACCTGTTTTTCTACAGTTGAGCCAACATATAGAGACTGTTGATAGCCATAAGTCTGTTACTTTACATTGCATTACACATTATACAATTGTTTCTGGATATGTGCAATCCCTGGGATCGAACCCATGACCTTGGCGTTGCTAGAGCCATGATCTAACCACTGAGCAACAAGAAAGAAAGAAGTCAAGAGCGTTTATTGGTTGGTGGATAAAATACTTAAAACGGCTCTTTTTAGTTTCTAACGACTCAGGAACGATCTCTAGAGATTCACTTTTGAAACATCACCAAAAAACACAAGACTTTAGGTCATTTGAAATGACTGCTGAGATTTTTTTTTAGTTTTGCACAGATAACACACAAAAACATGTAACATAGTCACTAGCTACTTGTGTAGTTTTTTCATTGCATACTTTTTTTTAGTTTTACTCAAGTAATTTTTAAAATGATGACACTTACTTTTACTTGAGTAATAACTTCCCTAGTTACTTGTACTTTTACTTGAGTAAAGATTTAGGCTACTCTACCCACCTCTGATTGTAGTATTCTAGTGGTAAATTGATAAACTATATAAATACTAAAGCGTCCTTATTACTAAACTAATATTTACTATATTAATGTTCAAAAACACTATTGTATCTGCAAAAGGAGGAATTATACTGCAGTTTAACATAGTAAATGATATAATAGTATACTACAGTATGTGGAAAAAATATATATATTGAATAGTAAACGAATGGAAAATACAGACTAAGAAAAATTTAAACGTAAAAAAAGGACTTCAAATGTGGTCACTCCAGGGCACTACACTGTATTAATCCGGGCCTGGAGCAGACAATATTCTGAGACTAATGAACAAAAGAAAGGCCTACAGAGACACAAACAACTTAAGTTCCCGAATAGCATTGAATTTGATTAATGTCAAAATCCCACCTATTGTATTCTATTCTGTTTTATTCTAGTTTGGCAGTGAGTCAAATATGAAGGTTAATTTTCAATCATGTAACTGTGCCAATACCAAGCATAACGGTTTTTAAAAGCAATGGTATGACTATTAAAATATTAGTAAGTATAAATTACTATTAAACTATTTATATAAAATGTTTATATTTTAACAAAATAGCACACAGTGCTGCTCTGGTGGCACTTAGAAATCTGCTGTTCTTATATTTACAATAAGAACAAATGATACCGAATCGTTTCTCCGTGATCTTTCAATTAATTAACACTAAGAAACACAGACTGTAAACGGTGTTGAGCATCTGCTACTAATCCTTCTTTATTCATAATTAAAGAAAAAGTAGGAGGTCAAATAGCAAGAAAGACTACAAGTTGTTGCTAGTGCAGTTTGCATGACAGGAGCATGTGGTGTCGAACTCTGGATGGGTCTGATGTCTTTGGTCCAAACCGGAGCAGAAAAAAAATAAGCAGTTTAAAAAAACAAAAAACAATTGAGATAAAAAAAAGCACACGACTGAAGGCACTTGATTTTACAGCAATCTCAGATTTTTGACAAGAAACAAATGAAGGTTTTTCTCTATACAAGAGGAAGAACTAAACTGCTTAACTGGGAGTTCAATCTTATCATCACTACATACATGGCCAGAGGCTACAAAACATACATATAATTACATATATACAGGACTGAGATGAAAGAAATCGTGCTGGTCATATAACATGAACCTTCAAAACCTAAACAGGACTGATGTCAAGTGGAAACCGTAACTGGCAAACAGAACAGCATCTTTAAATACTGACTGTAATTGATATTCTATCATGCAAACGTTAATGAGAGTCTTTCAGAAGGGCAAAATGATGCTAATCTTCACTGAAAAGAAACTTTCAGAGGTTCATTGTGGACGATGATCAGTCAAGCTCAGCATTAGAGCGGATTGTGTGAGGTATTTCATGAGATTCAGTCATGAAGACTCGTGCGTTAGCACCGATCAAGAGAATGTGAAGACAAACAGAAACTGAGAACAGCTTTAATCAAAGTCAAATCACAACTGAAGGCAAATGACTTTAATACGTATTGCGCGTGAAAAGAACACGCAGACATCCGAAAAGACACTCTTACAATAACTTGGTCCTCAGCCCACTGTGACCTCCCTCCCACACAGACAGAAACTCTGGCTGTCCTCTTAGTGTTGAACATCAGAGACTTGAACACACAAATAACAAAATAAGAATCTTTCCTCTTTCAACATTAACAAGTTTAGCACTAACACTCGCTCACTACCAACGCAAACACAGAATCGCTAACGTGAGAAGATCAGAGAGAGACAGAGAGTGTAATAGAAGAGTAAGACAGGAACCGGGCCGCAGCTCGACCGCTTAGGTGTAAACGTCAGTGACAGGTGGGTTATAAGAAGTTAACAAGAAGAGGCGTGAGTGTCACAGGCAGTGGCTCCGTGGTTGCCTCTGTGGAAGCCCATTGTGGGAGGGTCGATCCGGGCGGTAGGGGCTTTTCACACTACTTGTTGGCTGAGAGTTTGGGGACTCCCCGTGGTCTCCACGGTAACGATCTCCTTGGTAGAGGGAGTTTGTCCGGCCAGGATTTCGGTCGTGTTGGCCGTTTCCATTATATCGCAGATTTCCCTGGTAACCTTGAATAAAGCGCCTGTTGCCCTGAAAAATCTGAAAAGCCAGAGAGAAGAGCACGTTAATTCTTAAGTGAGCGAGTGAAAGAAAGAACAAAAACGAGAAGTCTCAATCCATCGTTCTTCTACAGCCGATACTCAGATTTATCTTATTATTCAAGATTTAATCTAAGCACTTGCACGTAAATCTGTGCTTTATACAGTAATAAAAGTAACCAGAGGAAAAAAGGAAAATCTGTTTCAGAAACCATCACAGTGCTGTTGAGACATGGAAGGTGTTTTGATCGATGACAGATCACACGCACAGCTACGATGTTAGATGGATTAATGTTGTATGTGTTGTGTGATACTACTCTGTGAATCATCACCTGTTTATGTGGCACATTAGGGCGACCCATGTAAGCAGAGGGCTGATGTTGGAGCTCAGTGGTGGGTGAGGCTTTGGCAGGGGTGGAGCCTGCGACAGAGGAAGAAGTGGAGCTGCAGCGAGAACGGCTGGAGTAGCTCGTCTGAGGATGATACACTGCAGGGACACAGAAAGACACCGTCAACAACTTGTGTCCGCTTACAAACGCAACAGTCACATTCACTTTCTTACCTGATCCAAAAGACATGATGCTGCACTTGAGTGGTTCTAGATCAAATGAGAACTTTACCGCTTTACCAAGATCCTCGTCATACTTGCGCTCACTGACAAAATGCTGCAGAGACAGAAAATGACACAAAAAACATGTGGTTATATTATTCTGTGTGTTTCCGCTAGGATTTTGTGAAACTGTGGAGTTGGATGATGTCACACGCTAATGATCATATCGTGTCTTATTGTTTACTTGAAAATGTAAAAATGCAGAAAGGTGTGCGATGGGTTAGGGCAGGGGTGCCCAATCCTGGTCCTGGAGATCTATCCAGAGTTCAGGACGGTACCTGTCTGTTATTTTTCAAATAATTCAGAAGATCTTGACTAGCTGCCTCAGGTGTGTTTGATTAGGGTTGGAGCTGAACTCTACAGGATGGTAGATCTCCAGGACCAGGATTAGGCACCCCTGGGTTAGGGGATAGTCCCCATAAAACATGTGTGTACGTACCTTGAGTTCAGCTCGTAGTTCTGTAAGCTGTTCCTCTGTCAGTGATGCTGATTGGTCAGTGAGTCTCTTTAGCTCTTCTGCTCTTTTCTGACGGCCATCCAGAATTGCCACTAAACATAAACACAATTTTGATCATCTTCGTTTAACACCAGTGACATGAACACGTCTCCCTCACACATGTGCACGTCACACACACAAACAAGAACACAACTCACTGGCTTCTGCTTTGACTTTGTCCATCTCAGCGAAAAGCGCCACCTCTCGATCCATCAGACTGACAACAGAACAAAAAAAAAAAAAAAACACTTCATGACTGTCTCTGTGTGAACTTCTATTATTTGCTTGGTTTTATCTTTGATTTTGATGAATCAATACAAACTTAAACTGGATATTGTAGCCTGTAGACGTAGCATAAAACACTTGTGGAAACCCACGTTTGAGTCCCAGCTCGTGATCCTATCCAGGTCTTATTGAAACCCCCCTAACCGCCCCTGTCACTTCCTGTCTCTCTTTATTGTCCTCTCAAAAATACAACATAACACCAGTTTCATAGAGAGGCAAACGTGGCAAGCCAAAAACACAATAAGATGATGTTTTTGGGACCGATTCTCTAAAATCCACTGAAGCTGTATCTAACAAGGCAGTACACATGTTTGACTGATGTGTTGTGTTGATATGTTTACTACACGTGTGGGTGTGAGCATGTTATACCAGCTCTGGAGCTCAGCAAACGTTTGCTTCATTTTCTTGATTGAGGAATCCATCTCATCTCTCACCACAACCCTGTAGCGAGTGAGCGATGCTGCACATCGCTGCAGGTCTTTCACGGAGCGGTCAACATTAGCCCCTGAGAAAACACAACCAACCTGAATTTATACGTGTCATGATCATATACAGATGTACTAACTGTATTTTTACATTCTACTGTTAGTGTTACAGGCTGTGTCCAAAAGCGATTATGCTGGCGTGTTTTTCAATAGCTTGCAGAAGCTGGCGTTTTTTTTTACGTTCAGTGCTGACATACGACCGGGCACCCAGAGTTGAAAAATGCTCAACTTGGGGCAGAATGCTTAGCTCATATGAGCCTGCAGCGGGCATTTTCAGCCAAGCTTTATTTTTGAGTTGTGATCATTTGTAGTCTTAATATTCTAAAATACGATAAAATAGTAATTGGACAAGTCTTCAAAACTAAAACGAAAAACAGCCAAAAATAAACAAAGCAAAACAACGCAGGAATAAAACCTGAAATCATCTAATCCTTCATGAAGGAAATTCACAGAATGACTTGTGGTGCTATCGCTACACTCTACACAGCCACGTCTCTGTCAACACAATATTTCTAGTATTCCTGAGGATTAAATAAACAGTTTTCTCACAGGATTTCTCCTTATCAACTGTTTGAAGCAACAGAACATAATTTAGTGACCCCGCTGTTTCAGAAGTTATCCATAACGCTGTTATCTTTAGAGCAAACACAGCACAAACACACATGAATCAATCACACACTACATCTACAATTCTGCAGTTATTACCAATCTTTCTGCCAGAAGACCCTTGCTGTGTGTCTGTAGAGGGAACAGGCACAGTGGTATTCTGGGAGCTGGAAACAGACTTAAGTTGAGACTTGTTACAGCGGGAACTGTGATGGTTCTGTCGCGCTCCGTTACCGGTGCTGGGCAGAGGGGTGGGGCTGGGTGTCGGGTTTGACGTCACCTCTCCACCTGCAGCAGAGCATCAAACATCAGAAGATTAAACAGAAACACAGACAGGAACTTCAGCAGGAGCATCAGCATCAAACACATGGGCAGTCGTGGTCTAGTGGTTAGAGAGCTGGACTCATCACCAGAAGGTTGCTGGTTTGATTCTCAGGGCTGGCGGGTAACGGCTGAGGTGCCCTTGAGCAAGGCACCTAACCCCCACTTGCTTACTATACAAAAATGTACAAATGTATAGTACAATACAATGTAAGTCGCTTTGGATAAAAGCGTCTGCCAAATGCGTAAATGTAAATGTAAACACTCATCTTCAACCCTACCTGTGGCATCTGAAAGCTCGGGAGCAGCAGTTTCCGAATCCAGATCAGCTACGTCCAGAGAATCCAGCTGCTCACTTAGAGAATCTAGCGAATCTCCATCAGCGCCTGCCGAACCGTTGGCATAAAAACCATTAAGAGCCTCTGAACTTTCAGCATCTGGGGTTGAGTCAGCAGGGGCAGGGTCTACAGGAGCCTCAGTCTGAGGTTTTGGCTTCTTTTTCTTCTTGGGCTGTTAGGCAAAACAGTTGTTCAAATCTGCACTACAGACTCTAGAACAGCAAGATCACAAATGACTACAGAACCTAATACTACAGCATGTGCAGGACACAAATCCATGTGTAAATGGCTTGAGTAGTTACGGTTTTACAGGACATACTGGGGCGGTTAGTCCTACACTAAAATAAACGTTCAAGCTGTCTAAACTGAAAAGAGGTTGCACTGACAAGTGTGCACCTAACCCACACAAGTAATGTTTTTTTGTAAGTCATGTTAGTAAAATTAGGACATTTAAGCAGTTTTAACAAAGGCCTAGTCCTGATTTAATCTAATCCCTGTGCAGGAAACTGCCCCACTGTGTAAGAACAAACAAACATGTCTAAAAGATTCAGAAAGAACTTGTGGAACTCCGACGACCTTTAAGAGTTCGACAAATGAAGACACGTCACTTACCTTCTTTTTTCCAGTCACATTCCATTCCTTCAGGATCTCCACAGCACTACCTAACACACACACACACACACACACACACACACACACACACACACACACACACACACACACACACACACACACACACACACACACACACACACACACACCTGTTGTTTAACACTACAAAACAGCGTTTTCTGTCTCCATTCTTGTAAAAATCTTCAAAAAAGTATGGTGGGAAACCGGACACTGATTGTGTTTGTACCTTCTACAAAGGCCTGCACTGCACGATCCACACAGTTCTCAAAGTGCTGTAACACCAGAGTGATCTCATTGTTGCTTTTATTGGGCACCACAGCTCGCACGGCATTAATCTGAAGACAGACACATGTGAAGAAATCCACTGATCCTAACAGAACACAAACTCATTTAACCCTACATTTATGTCAAATGTCAGACACAAGGACTTACCTTCTCCTTCATCTTCTCAAATGTTCCTCCTTGAGACATCACCATCTTAGAATGAGTATCAAACACCACTCCAGACACATCTACAAAAACAAAAATAACATTTGAAGAGGTTACGACACTTCAGTCTTAATAGATTGAAAAAAGCATTTCACTATAACAGTGGGAAAAGTCTTGGAAGAGGATCTGGGTCAAAGCTTTTCCTCAAAAATATTTAGGTCAAGGCAAGAGCCAGTAAGAGACAGACTGACTGACAGGCAATGGAAAGTGTGACAGACAGAAAAAAGAATATCAAAATTGACATCCCAGCAGGTATCTGGCTAAACATATTCCAATCAATTATAGAACCAATTGCTCTGTATAGATGTGAGGTTTGGGGTCCACTTACAAACCAAGAGTTCACCAAATCGGACAAACACCCAATAGAGACCCTGCAGACAGAAATTTGTAAAAACATTGTATGGGTTCAGCGAAAAACGCCAAACAACGCCTGCAGAGCAGAACTAGGACTATACCCTCTAATAATTAAAATACAAAAAAGAGCGATTCAATTCTACACTCACCTTAAAAACAGTGATACAGAGACACTCCATCATAAAGCCTTAAGCCATCAAGAGCTGAACCCAGAGAGAAGCCCACTCATCCAACTCATATCAGAACTAACTCTACAACCCAAAACATGCCAAACTGAACCCCAAACCCCAGCCCGACTAAACCAAATCATAAAAACACAAAAAGAAAAATATCTCACACACTGGACGGAAGCAACAGCTCAGCAAAGCAAACTGGAATGCTATCTGTCATTAAACAGAGAATATAAACTGGCAGAATACCTCAAAACCGTATCAGACCCTAAACAAAGAAAAGTGTTGACCATGTACAGACTCAGTGATCACAAGCTCACCGTAGAGACGGGCAGACACAGACAGACATGGACACCAAGAGAAGAGCGACTGTGTCCACACTGCACACAGAATCAAGTGGAAACAGAGCTGCACTTTTTAACCGATGAAAACGATTGATTACGGCGCTAATGTCTGCATCCATCCACCCACCAATCACATACACAAGTGTAAGTGTATGTTTAGTCACGTTAGCATTGTAGCTCTATACATTTACATTTACATTTATGCATTTGGCAGACGCTTTTATCCAAAGCGACTTACATTACATTGTACTATACATTTGTACATTTTGTATAGTAAGCAAGTGGGGGTTAGGTGCCTTGCTCAAGGGCACCTCAGCCGTTACCCACCAGCCCTGAGAATCGAACCAGCAACCTTCTGATCATGAGTCCAACTCTCTAACCACTGGACCACGACTGGACCACTATAAATAAAGGCACGTTTAACACCACAGCAGCTGTATCGCTACATGACATACCAGAACCAGCAACACTGAAGCATCTAGATGTCTCCAAGATGTCTCCAATACTGCGTTATTTTATAACAGAACCCACACGATGTGATCAGATGTGATCAGATTTACTTACAGCTGGTGTGGGTATCAAAATCTTCCCATTCTGATTCCCCTGTTAAAGACACCGGACTGAGTGCTATGGATGGCAATTCCTGCCAAATTTAAATAAATAAATGATATGATGAAAATGATACATCATTATACATCAATACGCGCACAATATGTGCCAAAATGAAAAATAAAATAATTTTATTTTCATTTTCACACTGAAAATGTGCTGTCCCTGTCAAATTAAAAAAGAAAATGCAATTGGTGATACATTGACATTTAATTTTCACTAAAATCTCGAGGCAAGACTGCCAATATGAAAATGAAAATGCAAATGTGAAAAAGAAATTAATAAACATAAACATAGACATTTTGCTCACGCAATAATAATGACACAATTAAAATGTAAAATTTCATTCTCTTTAATTTCAAAATTTTTGTTTTCATTTTCAAATTTAACCTGCATGCAAATTACATGTTATTCAGTGGGTGGGGCTTACAGAGGGGAAGTGTATCAGCCATATTAGATGAGCACAAGTGAGTGATCAACAGGGGTATAACTTTGTTTTGAAAAGTGGTGGGGACAAAGACAACCAAAACAACACTTTAGTAAACTGTTTCTGTAATAACTCGTTGGGAATATTTATCGTATACAGTGATAGTGGGCAGTCTCAGTCTGGCATTGGCCGCTCCGCTTTTCGACTCCAGCTCTAGCTGTATGTGGTTCCCAAACTGTCATTCGGGGAAGCTTGGTCACTACATTCCTATGACTGAAAATGTCACTTGTTCACTGGTTTATGCGTTTTTGTGCTTGGACACTGGATGCACAAGCAAGCGCTGCGAGCGGTGTTGATGCACACATTTCATACTGGTCGGGTTTCTGAGTCGCGGCTCTCTCCGTCTTCCGCAAATATAACTTACAAGTGCGAGCAACGGGAGATGGTGGGAAAGTAACGCTTCCTGCATTATCAACGAGTTTTAGATTTAGTTTTAGTGCACTGAATAATATTAAATACAAATTGTAATAATTATTGCAGCAGTTATATATATATATATATTATTACACTTAATCAGAATAGTCCATGGTCTGCTAGAAGTGTATAGAATAGACAACAAGAGTTCATTTGCAAAACCAGATAACTTTATATTCATTTTCATAAATCACGTTTTTTTTATAGTGTTATTGTGTTTTTATAGTGTTACTTATCTGAATTTCTTTAGTTATTATTATTATTATTATTGTTTTTTTATATTTAGTGCCAATAAGCCTAAACTCAGTTTTGAGATTATTATTATGTAGGCTATAATATATTTTTGCTTTTTAAATGACAAAGATGTCAGTTTAAATACAAATTAAATACATTTTTATTTATATATTTATTGGTAAATGCAAAACAACGAAGAATGAGGCATATAACACAAGGTATGCTATAGCCCAACCAGCTTACGCTAAATATAAATTTTCATATGAAAAAATGAAATACAAAAGTTTTATACAAAGTGACTTACAAGTAGGAGAGCATAAAACATTTATCAACATGCTAAACAATACCGAAGACCATGCTACTAGGAGTATTAAGCTGAAGTAAGTAAGTTTTTTTTGACAAAACACAATTATTGGTTAGTCAGACTCAGACAGATGCGGAACAGGTATGTTTTGAAAGTTGTGAAGGATGCTGCAGTTCGGGTGGAGGATCATTCCACCACAAAGGAACCGAATGTGTGGGATTTAGTTTCATTTTAATGATTAGGATGCCATGCATGCTTTAGCTAAATACAAATAGTATATTTAGTGTTTGAATAACTGACTAACTCTTGTTTTTATAGCCATTAACCATTAATGATTGATTATAGATGAGTGTCTACACAACCCTTATGGCATTGCTCCATTGTCTTTTGTTCACACAGGGCGCTTTCCGGGACTGATCCCGTTAATGTTACTAGGTCCCCTTTATGGAATCAATTTTCAGATCAATCAGGAATGCGTTTGTTTCACACAGAAGGCACTCTGGCAATTTTCTGGGATCAACAGTTTGTGTGAATGGGGTTTACACACAGCTGTGCCCTCACCAGAGTGCAACAGTGAAAAGGGACCCCTCGCAAACAGTGTCGCACTGCATTCCGTACGTTGTTAAAGCGGCATACATTGGTATTGCAGTATATAAAAAAATGAATATAAAAAAAAATAAACACCGGTATTCGGTATGAACCGGTATACCGCCCAGCACTATGCCAAATTTAAAGATGGCACATTTATCAACAAAGTAGTATTTATTTTTACACAAGAGGTTGCATTGTAACAACAACAACATTATGTGTGATACTATCTGCAATGTTACACTAAAAACCAAACGCAACAATCTTGCGTACAGTCTGGCATTGCATTGTGTAGATAGATCGGCTGTGCAAAAATTTATGAAGCAGGTGCAGCGCAATTTGACTATATGTAATATTGATTTATGAGTTAAGTATGTGCGCTCAAGCTGCGCAGTAATTATAACATAACCCGCAAACTGGCTAGCAATTTGACATCGTTACCACAACATCTGGACGTGATTCTCATTTCACTCACTGCGACCCCATCCAAAGACTCACAGACCCCCTTCAACCCCCATTTTCAAAAACTCAACGGATCTAGACGAATCACAATAATGACCCATTTTGGCTGAAAGGTTCCAAGTTTGCAGCCCTGGTTCTGATGCAGGAAATTTTACCCTGTTCTATGTCCCAGTCATGCATGACCTCTGTCAGCGTTTCAGCCAATACCAGTACCTAGTGATCACTGCAGCGCTGGGGAGCAAATGGGGGTAAGGTGCCTTGCTCAAGGGCACATCAGTCATTACCAACTCTCTAACCACTAGGCCACTACTGCCCCCAAACTTTGTTTGCAAACACACGTACATGTCGTGAATACAGTGTTTCTACGACCATGTATATATATATATATATATAGAGACAATGAGCGATAGAGAGAAAATGAAGTAGTCTTGTGTTCATAGTCACTAAAGCACATACTAGTGTGACAGACAAGCTGACGTGACATGCTGCTGATCACGTGTGTGGAATTCCCTAAAACAACATTTCTGAAACCTTTTACCTGTGGACCTGATTACACATGCACCTGCTTACAAACATCAGTCATAAAGAGGCACACGGTCCCATCTGGTCAAAGGGTGTTTAACACACACAATTTATAGTATTGGAGACACACACAGAATCAGAGTTCCGAAATTTGCAAAGCCATTGACACGCAAAAGTTGTCATTTGCCAAACAAAACTAGTGAACACTGACAGAGCTGATACAACTCCATAGAAAATGCTTATCAAATGCTTTATGATGCTCTGATATCATGAAGAACATTCCAGGCACACACATGTACAGATGCACAACATGAATGCATAGAACCACAAATACTTGTTAAAAGCAATAAAAGTTTAATTACTTAAAAAGTAAATGGCTACTGATTTTTAAGGGTCTACTTTGGTTTATGGAGTGTCCGACAACAGGTTTATGTACATACATGGTGTTAAAACACTATTATTTCGTAATAATAAGCCGTTTTTATTGCCTTACTTCTTGACTGACTCTCAAATGATTTGTTCCGCGATTCATCGGTCTAATCCCCGCCTTTCCGCTAGCGCAGTCTGATGTGATTGGTCAGATGGTCTAGTCTGCTGTGATTGGTTTAGCGCGTTTTCAAGTTTTCGTGGGCAGGTGGGGATTATTTCTAGAGACGTAGCTACACGGAGGTTAAAGACTCGGACGGGTCACGACTCGTTCGCGTGATTCAGAGTCGACTCCCAATTTTACAAGCTAATAACTTTGTTTTTCATTCATCTTCAGATTTACAACTTTGGCAGACTGCTTACTTTCAAACACGGCAACATTACACAATGCATGAAATGTATTGTTTATGATCTCGTGGAATGTACTCTTTAATTCAATTATAAACTAAATAAAGCCAACAGCATTCACCTGCAGACCTGAACCTGAAGAAACAGACAGACTCAAAAAGAGAGCGCGATGACTCACCTTTACAAGAGCTCTTCTTCGCCATCATCATCCTCCTCCTCAGTCTTCAACTGTACAGCAAGAGAAAAAAATATTATCAGATCACCATCAACCAACACACACAACACTGCCCAACACACACATCTACATGTCTCTCAGACAAGAAAAATAAATTCAAATCAAAGCCACCATGTCAGATGAATCAGCAGCTTTAAAAAAATGGTATTTCATTTTAACTGGAGTTCAGTGTCTTTGGTCTTTAAAAGTGAATTTCAACCTTTTTACTGCCAATAACTGAAAATACGTCTGTTTAAAGACTTAACTGGCATATGTGGAATATCTGCACTCAGTAGTGTGCAAACCTGCTCTCCTTCAGCTAAACATAAGCGGATGCTGTACTACAGTCAAACGTGGAGTTACAAACACCATCAGAAGACATCATGAGTAAGTTATGGGTTAGTTGTTAGATTTAAGCTGTCTTCAGGAGAAACGTTACCCGAGTCAAGCGAGCGTCTCTGAAGCTGTCAAAGGTCTTTCTTCTGACGATTCAATGACTGTGTGCATTCCCACAAAAGCCTCCACCCTGAGTAAACCAGCTGTAGCCAGAAACACCTTTATGAGTCCAATAAACACAAACTCTGTCAGGAAACAGAAACTTAACTACACACACACACACACACACACACACACACACACACACACCTAGTGCGTGTACCAGCCACTGAATGCGAGTAGCTACGCGGCATGCTCGCAACAACGTCACGCTGCTGTAAGCACGTCACACTTACCTGTGTGCAGTCCAACAGGTGAAGCCACATTCAAAAGCTAGCTATATTTAAACCAACAGGAAAATGAAGCAGCTATTTACCAAAGAGGAGGAGCACAGCTATTAGGTCTCTTATTGCAATAGCAATAATCTTGGAGCGAAATTGACGATACTTCCAGAAAGAGATTTGCTACTTCGCTCTTTAATAATAACAGGATCCATTTGAGGTCTAAGTTCCTGTTTAGCCTGTTCTGTGCATAATGCCATAGACATGAATAAGAGACGTAACACGAGCTGAGCAATGACAAGGTGAGAGGAAAATAAAGAACTGAATTAAAGACAAATACAAAGAAAATCTGTGTTCTTGTCTTTAAGTGGGTCACCGTGACACAAAGCAAGAATGTATTCCTGAAACTGGACGTTGTGACCAGATTTTTTTTTAAAAACACTCGAATTAATTAAAACGGTTGATGTCATGAAGACTCACATTAGTGTATCCAGACATTAAATCACTTCAACTTGAGTTTTCGTGTCAAGTTCATTTATGGTTTTTTTGACCATAAAACTCACTTCTCTGTGTTTTTATTTTTTAAACATTTCGGATGTATTGATAAGTGATGCTAACGGGATTCACTGGCGTGTAATCTCTAAGTGAGACGAAAGTGTATGACAACAAATGTGAAACGAGGGGATACTTTACAACAACTATGATGATAATGTTCGTCATCATTGAAGTGTCGAGCTCGCGCGCTGATTATGTGGCAGTATCTTAGCAACGCCTCCGCTAGCTTTAGCTGAGCTAGTGTATTGTTGACATAGAGAAACGCATATTAATGACGCTTAATTAAAATTACTGAGGCGAATGCGATGCGCTTTTGTTTTGATGCATCAGCTTTGCTGTCATTCCATATCAAACGTGTGGAAAATGAATGTTTTTCTAACACTGGCGCAGACCGCGCGCGCGCAGCCGCGTTCACAAACGCCAGCCTGTGTGTCATCACGAGACTGCTGAAGGACAAATACTCACCTGAATAACATGCAGAAGCCTGCGACACTTTGACAGACACTTGCGCTCTTTGATTTCTCTTCCGTTCATTCGTTTACGTGCAAATTTCGGCCTTTTCTTTCGGCCGGCTCACACGTCACTTCCGATACCAGTGCGCGCGCCTAACATCCAGAGCCCTTTAGTGCTAACATCCGCCCTGTTTTGTATCTGCACCTCGGCTCAAGCGGGAGGCGTCACGTCTAAGCCAATAGATAAACAGTATCAAAGTTCGTTTAAAGTTTAGTATTTACTAAAAATACACAAGAAATGGTTTACGTTGGAAATGTAAAGATGTAAATTGAGATCATACTGATTTAGTGAATGCACCAATGAATACCACATATGATCAAATTACGTCATATTTGTGTTTTTCATGTCTGTAGTATTTTATCATAAGATGATTTAGACTAATGCATTATTATATTTTTAACAAAGAAGGTAAATTCTTCCAAATATTACACGAGATACTGTGAAATGTGGAATAAATAAGGGAAATTCCCTTTGTTAAAATTAATTAAATCATATTGTGAAAATACACAAATGTAGGTTTCTTAAAACAGTTTAGCTCAGGTTATTTTCGTTTTTTAGGCCAAATTTGAAATAAACATTGACATATTTATTTACTTTATGTTTAGCTTTTTGTTTTAATGTTTCAGAATTTGTACGCGAGAACCACACCACCAAACAAGGTGAAAGAAGTATCTTTCAGAATAATTCACAGATATTACCCTGCTAATCATTACATGATTAAGTTTAAAAGGGACATCAATACAAACTGTTCTTTTTGTGATGATCACCCAGAGACTGTTTTGCACCTCTTTTGGTATTGCCCACACATTTTGGCAAAACCTCAGCAGATTCATCATTGACCATATTTATAATGACTTTTCCTTAATGTGGAAGGATGTTATTTTTTGCTTTTATAAATCAAAGTAAGTAAAGATCGTACTTCATTATAAACTTACTAATTCTTTTGGCAAAATTTCACATTCATAAATGTAAATTCAGCTCTAAGAAACCTTGTTTTGTACTTTTTATCCATGAAGGTGAACGTTATATTAATCTGATTTCTGGCTTAAACAACAAAAAGGCTATTAAAACTATCAACATATCTTCTTTCTTTTTGTAATGACATATAAGCTTCCCCTGTCAATTTTATTTTCTGTTTATCTCTTTGTTTTTCTATGTTATGCATATTTTGGTTAATCACATGTGATTTGTACCCTTTATTTGCAATTAAAAAAAAATCTTTTTTTAAACCACAACGCACACGCAAGTCTCGCGAGAGTTACAAGGAGCAGAAGAGGAAGTTCGACCTTTTTAAAGATGGCGACCCCCTATGTGACTGATGAATCTGGTAAAATTGTTCATGTCTTATTTATACTTGTGTACATATATTTTTATTTCTATCCTTTCTCTGACGCATGTACAGCCGGTGTATCATAAGGACTATGACATTGCGTCAAAATTAAACAATAAGACACACAGTGGTCGCGAAACATTCGCCTGGTATTTTTTCGTAATACATTCATGTGTTAAATTCTTAAGTTACTTTTTTACACCGATGTCATACAAACGCTGTGCATCGTTTTGGCGATTAATGATAATAATAACTGTAAAGTGATTATGCTTATAACAATAATATCATGTAAAGTGTAACGTTATGAAGAGTGGTTAGCAGCAATATTAATATTTAGAAGAACTAACGTTACTATACATATTAATTTCTATGGTTAAGCAATACAATAAATTGATGATTACTGATATGGTGTTAATACTATGCATATTATAATATTGCAGATTTTCAAATAAACAATCTACAGTTCCTGGTTGACACTCCAATATAATATTAAAAAGGAATAAAAACAAAAATTGGACCAGTAACGTAATACTATTTTTATGTAATATATTTTCATATCAGATTCGTTATTATAATTAGATAATTTTGTGTTGAATGTTTTTATCATTGCTGCCAGTTCCTGCCGCTCTTTCAGGAAAGCGCGTGTGTTTGTGTGTGTGTTTAAGGGAAATATATTGCCGCCACGCAGCGGCCGGACGGCACGTGGAGGAAACCGCGGCGGGTAAAGGATGGATATGTACCGCAGGAGGAGGTACCGGTGTAAGCACTCAAACCACAATTCATTTTATATATATATATATATATATATATATATATATATATATACACAAGAAAACAAAATACACCCATACCTATATTCTTTTATATAATTAAAAATAATCAATAATCAAAAGCTGGGCCTTTCTTTTTATTTACAGGTATGAAAACAAGTATGTCAAGTTCTTCAAGAGTAAACCCGATCTGCCACCCGGCATGAACCCAGACGATGCGGCCGTGGCCAGGCAGCAGCAGCAGCAGGCTTTGAGTGGAACAGACCAGCAGAGTGTCACAGCTGGACTCTCGAAAACAGCAAAACGCAACATAAAGCGCAAGGAGAAACGCAAACAGCAAAGTCCTCGGGAATCCAGCGAGGAGGTCGTGAGTAAAGACATGGATAGAATGGATATCTCTGCAGAGGAGAAAAGGGTCAACCCTGACCTGAATCTTGATCCTGGCAGCACAGATCCAGCCACAGCTGCTGCTGAGAAGGCCAAGAAGATAAAAAATCTGCGCAAGAAGCTGCGGCAGGTGGAGGAACTCCAGCAGAAGGTGGATTCTGGAGAGTTAAAAACCCCCAGCAAGGAACAGCTGGACAAACTGGGGCGAGGCCAGGCGTTACAGGAGGAGCTTAAGATCCTGGAACAAGATTTGTGAAGTAGGGAGCAGGATCGTTTGTTATTCGTAAGCTCAGATGTTCAGAAGATGTGTCTGTTTCCATCATGTCAGAGTGTATTTCTGTGTCGATTAAAGTGGTCAGCAGCTATACCCACTTTATTCTTGTGTTCTGTACATAATGAACATCTTGCACTGTGGACTCACAATCTATGAGAGTGCAAATGGTTTCTGCTCTTTTATTAAAACTGATCACGATTTCACTCTCTTCACTAGTTTGTGAGCTTGTGTGAGAGACTGATGGACTAAAATCTAATGGTGTCATTTTTTCTTTTAAATGTATTTTTTTTACAACTGTAATGAATAATGGCATGAAATAGTATGTAGAATTGTGTTATATTAAAGGTAGAACAAAAATAAAGCTTTTATTTCTGTTATTTGTTTCAGTGGTGTTTAGGATCAAAACGTTTTCAGTTGCAATTATTTTTTATCAGGGAATATTTTTTTCTGACCATATAAAAACAGGGTGTACAATCTATGTCAAATAGTTCAATTGAATTAATATGAAAACCAGTGTAGTATAGTACTTAAAGAGCTGAGTAACCGATCTCTGAAAATGCTTTAGAAAATGCTAAGTCGGGCCGAGGGCTAAAACAAACTTTAGCAGTAAGGGGCGTGTACGCTTATTGATGGAGGGAAGCGAGAGAGTGCTCGCATTGCACAGCACGGAGCAGGAAGAGGTGTGTTGCGTAGTAGTGCTTATTTATCGATTTCAAATAACAAGAGCCATTGTCAGAGATCTGTCACCTCGCCTTTAAGTATTTTTTACTTTCAATTATGTATTTGTATTTTATAAGAGTGGAA
This sequence comes from Oreonectes daqikongensis, assembly GCA_026939265.1. Classification (NCBI taxonomy): domain Eukaryota; kingdom Metazoa; phylum Chordata; class Actinopteri; order Cypriniformes; family Nemacheilidae; genus Oreonectes; species Oreonectes daqikongensis. Next base: position 24,909 of record JAOTQM010000256.1, on the reverse strand, counting down.
AAATTACTGCACCACATTAAAAAGCATTTATCATATATATTATATATATATTTTTAAAAATTCATTAAAAAATACATTACTGGTGTGCATGTTGAGACAAAACAATGACTCATGTATTTTAAGATATGCTTAAACATTCATTTTAGTCTGGGACCAGCCTTAAACCTTGTCTGTGAAACAAGGCAATGATATATGCTTTATAATGTAATGCAATATTTTTTTTTCGAAGAAAAGCACTTATAAAGTACAGATACTTTAAAAAGTAAAAATACTTAAGTACTATATAACATTGCTTTAATCTCCTAATTTAACTAAGGCATAGTTCTGGGTTAAGCTAAGCCTTGTCTGTAAAACCATCCCTAAGGCCTAAGGCCAGCAACTTGTTTGTTCTGCACAACATTATGTCACATAGTTCTGGAAAATCGCAATGTTTTGAACCAAACACACAAATTAAAATCCATGGGAGGAATTATTAACATTGGTGTCTAATTTAGATGCAGTTGAAATCTGAATTAATAAATATACACTGACACATGAATGTTGTTTGTGTTGCTAAACATCTACAAAATTCCAACACTTCATTCAAGTAAAACAATTTGAAGTGGGGGGATTATCACATTGTGGAAAAATTTCATTTTCTCTAATTCATCCTGGCCACAATTATTGGCACCCCTAGAAATTCTTATGAGTAAAATATCTTCAAAGTTACTCTCCCAAGAGTGTTTGTAATATGTGTTGGCTATGGTGTCGACATTGATTTGTTGCAATTTTGAGGTGTTCAGTTTTTTTAATGATTTCAGAAAATAAATGCAATTGCTTTCCTCACAAATCAAATATCTCTTTGAGCCTGTTTAGTATAAGTACATTTCCCAAGTACTGTAAAAGCAGATACTCTAAGACTTTTACCCAAGTTGTTTTGGAATCGGTGACTTGTAAATTGTAATGGAGTAATTTTCACAGTAACGTAACTGTACTTTTACTCAAGTATGGTTTTCATGTACTCTTTACACCTATGATATTAAGTAACACAAAGCCCAAAATCTCTTAATCATTCATCACAGTGGGTAAAGCCAAAGAATATAGTTTTGATGTGCAGCAAAAGATGGTTGAGCTACACAAAATAGAAAGTGGATTTAAAAGGAAATGGTTAAAACAATACAAATTCCCATTTCCAACATCATGGCAATAATTAAGAAGTTTTAATCGACTGGAGATGTTGCAAATCTGCCTGAAAGAGGATGTGTGTCTATATTGTCCTAATGCACAACAAAGAGAAGATTTTGAGTTGCCAAAGATCAAAGATCACAGATGGACTTTATGGAGAAATTAGTTGAATTTTAGTGTGGGATTGGGGTCTATGGCCATATGAAATGAAAAAGAGTTTTTTTGGCAGGAATAACACAAGATGGGTTTGGTGTACACAGGGATAAAAAAAAGTACCCCATGTCCACAGTTAAATATATCACAAATATATCAATCTTCATTGTTGTGGACCTACTTTTATACCAGAGGTTCTGGACATCTTGTTCAGATACATGTCATCATGGATTATATCAAATACCAACAGATAAAAAATCTAAACCTGACTTGCTATGCTAGAAATATTATAATGGGTCGTGGTTAGTTCTTCCATCAGCACATTGGTTCAAAACAAAATTATTTACTGAACACAAAATCAAGATCCTACCATAACCATCCCAGATCCCTGATTTGAACACTATAGAAAATGAGTGGGATGAACTGAAGAAGAGGGAGCACCAGCATTTGAAGGATTTGGAGAAATTCTTTAAGGAGGAATGGACTCAGATGACTCTCAATGTATTCTCAAACCTCATCAGACTGAAAAGAAAAGACTCATAGCTATTTTTCTAACACATTAAGGTTGCAGAATGTATTAAATACAAGGTTGCCAATAATTGTGGCCAACATGTATGGGAGAAAAAAATTTTTTACAATGTGATATTCCCCACCAGTTCAACTTGTTTCCCTTCAATGAAATGTTGGAATTTTGTAGATTTTTTTAATAAAAGATCAAAATGACAAAAAAATGCTGACGTATTTTACAGCCGTCTTTGCACATATTTATCAGGGTGCCAATAGTAGTAGAGTGCACAGTATGTTTGTATATATGCATTTAGAGCATACATTTGTTTCTATTTATCTATGATGCTCAATTATAATTAGTTTTGCAAACTATGCCTTCATCACACACACAAACAGTGTACAGTGTAGCATGTTCTGTTTTTCTCAGGGTTAGGCTTAGGGTTAGGTTTAGGTTAGGGTTAGGTTTTTGAAAGATACAACAGCCTCCCCCATGACATCTTGCCACGGTTTGGAATAGGAGACTGAGGAAAGGCACGGGCCGGCGCATGTTTTTGAGTGTCGACCGACAACGCTTTCGCTAGTATTACTGCCCTTCCCCTTATACTTATACTACCAGGATATTCCTAGCTTAAACAAAGTCACAAGTTAAGGGGTTGCCGCTCTTAGGGTTTATTAACCTTAGGCTTTGGTTGGATTAGAGGGTTTTTAAGGTCCTGACTTATGACCAAGAGTAGTGTTTTAACAGTATTAGGCATCCTGAGTTAACTGCTATCCGATGGATTAGAGGCGCTTTGAGGCCCGACTTCCGTCAAAGACTAGTATTTTAATGATGTTAGATATTCCGAGTTTACTGCCATTAGGTGTTAAGCATCCTGCGTTTACCGACCTTAGGTGTAAGACATTTTGGGTTTACTGACTTCAGGTATTAGATTTGGCTTTATATAAGGGGACCCTTTATGTCTAGTCCCTCATGTGTACATCTGAAGGAAATATTTGAGACACATCTACAGTAGTAGTTTACCCCAAACTCCTCGGGTGTTTCAGCCTTGAACTGCTACTGGTTCTTAGCTTGCTTGCATCTCCTCATTCACTGTACTAGCTTACACCTTGGTGGTTTGTTTTCCGAAAACTTACCATCTTGTCAGTTTGTTGCCGAATAGTAGACTAGTCTTAAAGGGGGACCTGTTCTGGTTTTTGTTTATTTGCTTACTGGTTTCCTGGGTCTCGTAAGGGACTTCAGGTTCGTGGAAGTTTTATTGGCATGAAAAAAATAAATCTTACGTTGCCAAAGCACAGGAAGGTTAAATATAAACATTCTTTACAATCTAGGTTAAGATAGAAATGAAATAAAAGTATATAAGAATCTATATATATATATATATATATCAATACAAGTAGAAAAAGAGCAAAGTATTGATTAAAGTTCTCAGTGAGAGTGACAGGATCCTGCCATATAGTGTCAGTTTGTGTGTGTTGTACAGTGTTTTGTTGTGTTGTGCTGGTCGTTCTCTTGTCATGACAGGATTTGACATATCTTGCAGCCAGGGTTGAGTTTTCTCCCAGTATGTATGAAATCTTGTCCTTTTGTTGAAACTGGCTGAAGTCTTTGTGGAAGTTTGTAAACTGGGGGAAGAATGTTTCTCTGATGTGTGTGTAGTTTGGACATGAGGTTAAAAAGTGCAGCTCTGTTTCCACTTGATTCTGTGTGCAGTGTGGACACAGTCGCTCTTCTCTTGGTGTCCATGTCTGTCTGTGTCTGCCCGTCTCTACAGTGAGCTTGTGATCACTGAGTCTGTACATGGTCAACACTTTTCTTTGTTTAGGGTCTGATACGGTTTTGAGGTATTCTGCCAGTTTATATTCTCTGTTTAATGACAGATAGCATTCCAGTTTGCTTTGCTGAGCTGTTGCTTCCGTCCAGCGTGTGAGATATTTTTCTTTTTGTGTTTTTATGATTTGGTTTAGTCGGGCTGGGGTTTGGGGTTCAGTTTGGCATGTTTTGGGTTGTAGAGTTAGTTCTGATATGAGTTGGATGAGTGGGCTTCTCTCTGGGTTCAGCTCTTGATGGCTTAAGGCTTTATGATGGACTGTCTCTGTATCACTGTTTTTAAGGTGAGTGTAGAATTGAATCGCTCTTTTTTGTATTTTAATTATTAGAGGGTATAGTCCTAGTTCATCCGTACAGTGTGATTGGTTCTATAACTGATTGGATTATTTTGAGCCAGATTCCTGCTGGGATGTCAGTTTTTATATTCTTTTTGATTGCGTAAAAAGCTCTTCGTGCCTTGTCTCTCAGGTCGTTCACAGCCTTGTTTAAGTTCCCAGTGTTACTTATGTTTATACCGAGATATGTGTAGTTCTGGATGTGTTCTAAGGGCATTTTGTTTAGTTTGAAATTGTGATGTTGGGTTTGACGACTGGGCCTTTTTTGGAATGTCATGATTTTGGTCTTTTTAAGGTTAACTGATAGGGCCCATGTTTGACAGAAAGTGTGCAGGATGTCTAGATGTTGCTGTAGGCCCTCTTTACTCTGTCACATTATTTAATAAGCCTGAATCTTAGTTTAAACAAAGTCATAAGTTAAGGGGTTGCCACTCTTTGGGTTTATTAACCTTAGGCTTTGGTTGGATTAGAGGGTTTTTAAGGTCCTGATTTATGACCAAGAGTAGTGTTTTAACAGTATTAGGCATCCTGAGTTTACTGCCATCCGATGGATTAGAGGAGCTTTAAGGCCCTGGCTTCTGACACAGACCAGTGTTTCAACGGTGTTAGGCATTCTGAGTTCACTGCCATCAGGTGGATCAGAGGCACTTTAAGGCCTTGGCTAATGACAAAGAGCCGTGTTTTAACTGTATAGACATTCTGAGTTTACTGCCATAGATGGATTAGAGGCCCCGACTACCGTCAAAGACTAGAATTTTAATGATGTTAGATATTCTGAGTTTACTGCCATTAGGTGTTAGGCCTTCTAAGTTAACTGACCTTAGGCGTTAGGCTTCCTGCGTTTACTGACCTCAGGTGTTAGACATTTTGGGTTTACTGACTTTAGGTGTTAGATTTGGCTTTAGATAAGGGGACCCTTGATGTCTAGTCCCTCATGTGTATATCTGAGGGAAATATTTGAGACACATCTTCAGCAGTAGTTAACCCCAAACTCCTCGGGTGTTTCGGCCTTGAGCTGCTACCGGTTCTTGGCTTGCTTGCATCTCCTCATTCACTGTACTAGCTTAGACCTTGGTGGTTTGTTTTCCGAAAACTTACCATCTTGTCAGTTTGTTGCCGAAAAGTAGACTAGTCTTTAAGGGGACTTATTTTGGTTTTCTGTTTATCTGCTCACTGGTATCCCGAGATCCTTGGATCTCAGCTTATAGCTTTTGATCAAGATATCCGACCTGCTGGAACCAACCTGCAAGTGATGCTCAATCTTGATCTCGATTGTTGTTTCAAAGCATTGCTTGTTGCTGTAGCTAATAGCATTCCCTTAATTAATAAAATGTGGACATTACACATTGATGGTATATCTTTTTTTGGGAGCTCACCATCTTGCCAGTTTTCTGTTCACTGGCTTCCCGGGTCTCGCGAGGGACTCAAAGGGATCTCAGCTTATGATCAAGATATCTGATCTGCTGGAGCCAACCTTGGATTTTTTACATCCAATCTGCTCTTCTAAGAATAATCGCAACCCAAACAGACATCATTCCCTTCCAGGAATCACCGGAGGTTGCAATTATTTCTGCTGTGCTTGCTTGCATCTCCTCATTCACTGTACTAGCTTACACCTTGGTGGTTTGTTTTCCGAAAACTTACCATCTTGTCAGTTTGTTGCCGAAAAGTAGACTAGTCTTAAAGGGGGACCTGTTCTGGTTTTTTGTTTATTTGCTTACTGGTTTCCTGGGTCTCGTAAGGGACTTCAGGTTCGTGGAAGTTTTATTGGCATGAAAAAAATAAATCTTACGTTGCCAAAGCACAGGAAGGTTAAATATAAACATTCTTTACAATCTAGGTTAATATAGAAATGAAATAAAAGTATATAAGAATCTATATATATATCAATACAAGTAGAAAAAGAGCAAAGTATTGATTAATTGGTTCTCAGTGAGAGTGACAGGATCCTGCCATATAGTGTCAGTTTGTGTGTGTTGTACAGTGTTTTGTTGTGTTGTGCTGTGCTGGTCGTTCTCTTGTCATGACAGGATTTGACATATCTTGCAGCCAGGGTTGAGTTTTCTCCCAGTATGTATGAAATCTTGTCCTTTTGTGGAAACTGGTTGAAGTCTTTGTGGACGTTTGTAAACTGGGGGAAGAATGTTTCTCTGATGTGTGTATAGTTTGGACATGAGGTTAAAAAGTGCAGCTCTGTTTCCACTTGATTCTGTGTGCAGTGTGGACACAGTCGCTCTTCTCTTGGTGTCCATGTCTGTCTGTGTCTGCCCGTCTCTACAGTGAGCTTGTGATCACTGAGTCTGTACATGGTCAACACTTTTCTTTGTTTACGGTTTTGAGGTATTCTGCCAGTTTATATTCTCTGTTTAATGACAGATAGCATTCCAGTTTGCTTTGCTGAGCTGTTGCTTCCGTCCAGTGTGTGAGATATTTTTCTTTTTGTGTTTTTATGATTTGGTTTAGTCGGGCTGGGGTTCAGTTTGGCATGTTTTGGGTTGTAGAGTTAGTTCTGATATGAGTTGGATGAGTGGGCTTCTCTCTGGGTTCAGCTCTTGATGGCTTAAGGCTTTATGATGGAGTGTCTCTGTATCACTGTTTTTAAGGTGAGTGTAGAATTGAATCGCTCTTTTTTGTATTTTAATTATTAGAGGGTATAGTCCTAGTTCATCCATACAGTGTGATTGGTTCTATAATTGATTGGATTATTTTTAGCCAGATTCCTGCTGGGATGTCAATTTTTATATTCTTTTTGATTGCGTAAAAAGCTCTTCGTGCCTTGTCTCTCAGGTCGTTCACAGCCTTGTTTAAGTTCCCAGTGTTACTTATGTTTATACCGAGATATGTGTAGTTCTGGATGTGTTCTAAGGGCATTTTGTTTAGTTTGAAATTGTGATGTTGGGTTTGACGACTGGGCCTTTTTTGGAATGTCATGATTTTGGTCTTTTTAAGGTTAACTGATAGGGCCCATGTTTGACAGAAAGTGTGCAGGATGTCTAGATGTTGCTGTAGGCCCTCTTTACTCTGTCACATTATTTAATAAGCCTGAATCTTAGTTTAAACAAAGTCATAAGTTAAGGGGTTGCCACTCTTTGGGTTTATTAACCTTAGGCTTTGGTTGGATTAGAGGGTTTTTAAGGTCCTGATTTATGACCAAGAGTAGTGTTTTAACAGTATTAGGCATCCTGAGTTTACTGCCATCCGATGGATTAGAGGAGCTTTAAGGCCCTGGCTTCTGACACAGACCAGTGTTTCAACGGTGTTAGGCATTCTGAGTTCACTGCCATCAGGTGGATCAGAGGCACTTTAAGGCCTTGGCTAATGACAAAGAGCCGTGTTTTAACTGTATAGACATTCTGAGTTTACTGCCATAGATGGATTAGAGGCCCCGACTACCGTCAAAGACTAGAATTTTAATGATGTTAGATATTCTGAGTTTACTGCCATTAGGTGTTAGGCCTTCTAAGTTAACTGACCTTAGGCGTTAGGCTTCCTGCGTTTACTGACCTCAGGTGTTAGACATTTTGGGTTTACTGACTTTAGGTGTTAGATTTGGCTTTAGATAAGGGGACCCTTGATGTCTAGTCCCTCATGTGTATATCTGAGGGAAATATTTGAGACACATCTTCAGCAGTAGTTTACCCCAAACTCCTCGGGTGTTTCGGCCTTGAGCTGCTACCGGTTCTTGGCTTGCTTGCATCTCCTCATTCACTGTACTAGCTTAGACCTTGGTGGTTTGTTTTCCGAAAACTTACCATCTTGTCAGTTTGTTGCCGAAAAGTAGACTAGTCTTTAAGGGGACTTATTTTGGGTTTCTGTTTATCTGCTCACTGGTATCCCGAGATCCTTGGATCTCAGCTTATAGCTTTTGATCAAGATATCCGACCTGCTGGAACCAACCTGCAAGTGATGCTCAATCCTGATCTCGATTGTTGTTTCAAAGCATTGCTTGTTGCTGTAGCTAATAGCATTCCCTTAATTAATAAAATGTGGACATTACACATTGATGGTATATCTTTTTTTGGGAGCTCACCATCTTGCCAGTTTTCTGTTCACTGGCTTCCCGGGTCTCGCGAGGGACTCAAAGGGATCTCAGCTTATGATCAAGATATCTGATCTGCTGGAGCCAACCTTGGATTTTTTTCATCCAATCTGCTCTTCTAAGAATAATCGCAACCCAAACAGACATCATTCCCTTCCAGGAATCACCGGAGGTTGCAATTATTTCTGCTTGGCTTGCTTGCATCTCCTCATTCACTGTACTAGCTTACACCTTGGTGGTTTGTTTTCCGAAAACTTACCATCTTGTCAGTTTGTTGCCGAAAAGTAGACTAGTCTTAAAGGGGGACCTGTTCTGGTTTTTTGTTTATTTGCTTACTGGTTTCCTGGGTCTCGTAAGGGACTTCAGGTTCGTGGAAGTTTTATTGGCATGAAAAAAATAAATCTTACGTTGCCAAAGCACAGGAAGGTTAAATATAAACATTCTTTACAATCTAGGTTAATGAAATAAAAGTATATAAGAATCTATATATATATATATATATATATCAATACAAGTAGAAAAAGAGCAAAGTATTGATTAATTGGTTCTCAGTGAGAGTGACAGGATCCTGCCATATAGTGTCAGTTTGTGTGTGTTGTACAGTGTTTTGTTGTGTTGTGCTGTGCTGGTCGTTCTCTTGTCATGACAGGATTTGACATATCTTGCAGCCAGGGTTGAGTTTTCTCCCAGTATGTATGAAATCTTGTCCTTTTGTTGAAACTGGTTGAAGTCTTTGTGGAGTTTGTAAACTGGGGGAAGAATGTTTCTCTGATGTGTGTATAGTTTGGACATGAGGTTAAAAAGTGCAGCTCTGTTTCCACTTGATTCTGTGTGCAGTGTGGACACAGTCGCTCTTCTCTTGGTGTCCATGTCTGTCTGTGTCTGCCCGTCTCTACAGTGAGCTTGTGATCACTGAGTCTGTACATGGTCAACACTTTTCTTTGTTTACGGTTTTGAGGTATTCTGCCAGTTTATATTCTCTGTTTAATGACAGATAGCATTCCAGTTTGCTTTGCTGAGCTGTTGCTTCCGTCCAGCGTGTGAGATATTTTTCTTTTTGTGTTTTTATGATTTGGTTTAGTCGGGCTGGGGTTTGGGGTTCAGTTTGGCATGTTTTGGGTTGTAGAGTTAGTTCTGATATGAGTTGGATGAGTGGGCTTCTCTCTGGGTTCAGCTCTTGATGGCTTAAGGCTTTATGATGGAGTGTCTCTGTATCACTGTTTTTAAGGTGAGTGTAGAATTGAATCGCTCTTTTTTGTATTTTAATTATTAGAGGGTATAGTCCTAGTTCATCCATACAGTGTGATTGGTTCTATAACTGATTGGATTATTTTGAGCCAGATTCCTGCTGGGATGTCAGTTTTTATATTCTTTTTGATTGCGTAAAAAGCTCTTCGTGCCTTGTCTCTCAGGTCGTTCACAGCCTTGTTTAAGTTCCCAGTGTTACTTATGTTTATACCGAGATATGTGTAGTTCTGGATGTGTTCTAAGGGCATTTTGTTTAGTTTGAAATTGTGATGTTGGGTTTGACGACTGGGCCTTTTTTGGAATGTCATGATTTTGGTCTTTTTAAGGTTAACTGATAGGGCCCATGTTTGACAGAAAGTGTGCAGGATGTCTAGATGTTGCTGTAGGCCCTCTTTACTCTGTCACATTATTTAATAAGCCTGAATCTTAGTTTAAACAAAGTCATAAGTTAAGGGGTTGCCACTCTTTGGGTTTATTAACCTTGAGCTTTGGTTGGATTAGAGGGTTTTCAAGGTCCTGATTTATGACCAAGAGTAGTGTTTTAACAGTATTAGGCATCCTGAGTTTACTGCCATCCGATGGATTAGAGGAGCTTTAAGGCCCTGGCTTCTGACACAGACCAGTGTTTCAACGGTGTTAGGCATTCTGAGTTCACTGCCATCAGGTGGATCAGAGGCACTTTAAGGCCTTGGCTAATGACAAAGACCCGTGTTTTAACTGTATAGACATTCTGAGTTTACTGCCATAGATGGATTAGAGGCGCTTTGAGGCCCCGACTACCGTCAAAGACTAGAATTTTAATGATGTTAGATATTCTGAGTTTACTGCCATTAGGTGTTAGGCCTTCTAAGTTAACTGACCTTAGGCGTTAGGCTTCCTGCGTTTACTGACCTTAGGTGTTAGACATTTTGGGTTTACTGACTTTAGGTGTTAGATTTGGCTTTAGATAAGGGGACCCTTGATGTCTAGTCCCTCATGTGTATATCTGAGGGAAATATTTGAGACACATCTTCAGCAGTAGTTAACCCCAAACTCCTCGGGTGTTTCGGCCTTGAACTGCTACCGGTTCTTGGCTTGCTTGCATCTCCTCATTCACTGTACTAGCTTAGACCTTGGTGGTTTGTTTTCCGAAAACTTACCATCTTGTCAGTTTGTTGCCGAAAAGTAGACTAGTCTTTAAGGGGACTTATTTTGGCTTTCTGTTTATCTGCTCACTGGTATCCCGAGATCCTTGGATCTCAGCTTATAGCTTTTGATCAAGATATCCGACCTGCTGGAACCAACCTACAAGTGATGCTCAATCCTGATCTCGATTGTTGTTTCAAAGCATTGCTTGTTGCTGTAGCTAATAGCATTCCCTTAATTAATAAAATGTGGACATTACACCTTGATGGTATATCTTTTTTTGGGAGCTCACCATCTTGCCAGTTTTCTGTTCACTGGCTTCCCGGGTCCCGCGAGGGACCCTTGGATCTCAGCTTATGATCAAGATATCTGATCTGCTGGAGCCAACCTTGGATTTTTTTCATCCAATCTGCTCTTCTAAGAACAATCGCAACCCAAACAGACATCATTCCCTTCCAGGAATCACCGGAGGGTGCAATTATTTCTGCTGTTCCTTGGCTTGCTTGCATCTCCTCATTCACTGTACTAGCTTACACCTTGGTGGTTTGTTTTCCAAAAACTTACCATCTTGTCAGTTTGTTGCCGAAAAGTAGACTAGTCTTAAAGGGGGACCTGTTCTGGTTTTTTGTTTATTTGCTTACTGGTTTCCTGGGTCTCGTAAGGGACTTCAGGTTCGTGGAAGTTTTATTGGCATGAAAAAAATAAATCTTACGTTGCCAAAGCACAGGAAGGTTAAATATAAACATTCTTTACAATCTAGGTTAATGAAATAAAAGTATATAAGAATCTATATATATATATATATATCAATACAAGTAGAAAAAGAGCAAAGTATTGATTAAAGTTCTCAGTGAGAGTGACAGGATCCTGCCATATAGTGTCAGTTTGTGTGTGTTGTACAGTGTTTTGTTGTGTTGTGCTGGTCGTTCTCTTGTCATGACAGGATTTGACATATCTTGCAGCCAGGGTTGAGTTTTCTCCCAGTATGTATGAAATCTTGTCCTTTTGTTGAAACTGGCTGAAGTCTTTGTGGAAGTTTGTAAACTGGGGGAAGAATGTTTCTCTGATGTGTGTGTGTAGTTTGGACATGAGGTTAAAAAGTGCAGCTCTGTTTCCACTTGATTCTGTGTGCAGTGTGGACACAGTCGCTCTTCTCTTGGTGTCCATGTCTGTCTGTGTCTGCCCGTCTCTACAGTGAGCTTGTGATCACTGAGTCTGTACATGGTCAACACTTTTCTTTGTTTAGGGTCTGATACGGTTTTGAGGTATTCTGCCAGTTTATATTCTCTGTTTAATGACAGATAGCATTCCAGTTTGCTTTGCTGAGCTGTTGCTTCCGTCCAGTGTGTGAGATATTTTTCTTTTTGTGTTTTTATGATTTGGTTTAGTCGGGCTGGGGTTTGGGGTTCAGTTTGGCATGTTTTGGGTTGTAGAGTTAGTTCTGATATGAGTTGGATGAGTGGGCTTCTCTCTGGGTTCAGCTCTTGATGGCTTAAGGCTTTATGATGGAGTGTCTCTGTATCACTGTTTTTAAGGTGAGTGTAGAATTGAATCGCTCTTTTTTGTATTTTAATTATTAGAGGGTATAGTCCTAGTTCATCCATACAGTGTGATTGGTTCTATAACTGATTGGATTATTTTGAGCCAGATTCCTGCTGGGATGTCAATTTTTATATTCTTTTTGATTGCGTAAAAAGCTCTTCGTGCCTTGTCTCTCAGGTCGTTCACAGCCTTGTTTAAGTTCCCAGTGTTACTTATGTTTATACCGAGATATGTGTAGTTCTGGATGTGTTCTAAGGGCATTTTGTTTAGTTTGAAATTGTGATGTTGGGTTTGACGACTGGGCCTTTTTTGGAATGTCATGATTTTGGTCTTTTTAAGGTTAACTGATAGGGCCCATGTTTGACAGAAAGTGTGCAGGATGTCTAGATGTTGCTGTAGGCCCTCTTTACTCTGTCACATTATTTAATAAGCCTGAATCTTAGTTTAAACAAAGTCATAAGTTAAGGGGTTGCCACTCTTTGGGTTTATTAACCTTGAGCTTTGGTTGGATTAGAGGGTTTTCAAGGTCCTGATTTATGACCAAGAGTAGTGTTTTAACAGTATTAGGCATCCTGAGTTTACTGCCATCCGATGGATTAGAGGAGCTTTAAGGCCCTGGCTTCTGACACAGACCAGTGTTTCAACGGTGTTAGGCATTCTGAGTTCACTGCCATCAGGTGGATCAGAGGCACTTTAAGGCCTTGGCTAATGACAAAGACCCGTGTTTTAACTGTATAGACATTCTGAGTTTACTGCCATAGATGGATTAGAGGCGCTTTGAGGCCCCGACTACCGTCAAAGACTAGAATTTTAATGATGTTAGATATTCTGAGTTTACTGCCATTAGGTGTTAGGCCTTCTAAGTTAACTGACCTTAGGCGTTAGGCTTCCTGCGTTTACTGACCTTAGGTGTTAGACATTTTGGGTTTACTGACTTTAGGTGTTAGATTTGGCTTTAGATAAGGGGACCCTTGATGTCTAGTCCCTCATGTGTATATCTGAGGGAAATATTTGAGACACATCTTCAGCAGTAGTTAACCCCAAACTCCTCGGGTGTTTCGGCCTTGAACTGCTACCGCTTCTTGGCTTGCTTGCATCTCCTCATTCACTGTACTAGCTTAGACCTTGGTGGTTTGTTTTCCGAAAACTTACCATCTTGTCAGTTTGTTGCCGAAAAGTAGACTAGTCTTTGAGGGGACTTATTTTGGCTTTCTGTTTATCTGCTCACTGGTATCCCGAGATCCTTGGATCTCAGCTTATAGCTTTTGATCAAGATATCCGACCTGCTGGAACCAACCTACAAGTGATGCTCAATCCTGATCTCGATTGTTGTTTCAAAGCATTGCTTGTTGCTGTAGCTAATAGCATTCCCTTAATTAATAAAATGTGGACATTACACCTTGATGGTATATCTTTTTTTGGGAGCTCACCATCTTGCCAGTTTTCTGTTCACTGGCTTCCCGGGTCCCGCGAGGGACCCTTGGATCTCAGCTTATGATCAAGATATCTGATCTGCTGGAGCCAACCTTGGATTTTTTTCATCCAATCTGCTCTTCTAAGAACAACCCAAACAGACATCATTCCCTTCCAGGAATCACCGGAGGGTGCAATTATTTCTGCTGTTCCTTGGCTTGCTTGCAGCTCCTCATTCACTGTACTAGCTTACACCTTGGTGGTTTGTTTTCCAAAAACTTACCATCTTGTCAGTTTGTTGCCGAAAAGTAGACTAGTCTTAAAGGGGGACCTGTTCTGGTTTTTTGTTTATTTGCTTACTGGTTTCCTGGGTCTCGTAAGGGACTTCGGGTTCGTGGAAGTTTTATTGGCATGAAAAAATAAATCTTACGTTGCCAAAGCACAGGAAGGTTAAATATAAACATTCTTTACAATCTAGGTTAATGAAATAAAAGTATATAAGAATCTATATATATATATATATCAATACAAGTAGAAAAAGAGCAAAGTATTGATTAAAGTTCTCAGTGAGAGTGACAGGATCCTGCCATATAGTGTCAGTTTGTGTGTGTTGTACAGTGTTTTGTTGTGTTGTGCTGGTCGTTCTCTTGTCATGACAGGATTTGACATATCTTGCAGCCAGGGTTGAGTTTTCTCCCAGTATGTATGAAATCTTGTCCTTTTGTTGAAACTGGCTGAAGTCTTTGTGGAAGTTTGTAAACTGGGGGAAGAATGTTTCTCTGATGTGTGTGTAGTTTGGACATGAGGTTAAAAAGTGCAGCTCTGTTTCCACTTGATTCTGTGTGCAGTGTGGACACAGTCGCTCTTCTCTTGGTGTCCATGTCTGTCTGTGTCTGCCCGTCTCTACAGTGAGCTTGTGATCACTGAGTCTGTACATGGTCAACACTTTTCTTTGTTTAGGGTCTGATACGGTTTTGAGGTATTCTGCCAGTTTATATTCTCTGTTTAATGACAGATAGCATTCCAGTTTGCTTTGCTGAGCTGTTGCTTCCGTCCAGCGTGTGAGATATTTTTCTTTTTGTGTTTTTATGATTTGGTTTAGTCGGGCTGGGGTTTGGGGTTCAGTTTGGCATGTTTTGGGTTGTAGAGTTAGTTCTGATATGAGTTGGATGAGTGGGCTTCTCTCTGGGTTCAGCTCTTGATGGCTTAAGGCTTTATGATGGAGTGTCTCTGTATCACTGTTTTTAAGGTGAGTGTAGAATTGAATCGCTCTTTTTTGTATTTTAATTATTAGAGGGTATAGTCCTAGTTCATCCATACAGTGTGATTGGTTCTATAACTGATTGGATTATTTTGAGCCAGATTCCTGCTGGGATGTCAATTTTTATATTCTTTTTGATTGCGTAAAAAGCTCTTCGTGCCTTGTCTCTCAGGTCGTTCACAGCCTTGTTTAAGTTCCCAGTGTTACTTATGTTTATACCGAGATATGTGTAGTTCTGGATGTGTTCTAAGGGCATTTTGTTTAGTTTGAAATTGTGATGTTGGGTTTGACGACTGGGCCTTTTTTGGAATGTCATGATTTTGGTCTTTTTAAGGTTAACTGATAGGGCCCATGTTTGACAGAAAGTGTGCAGGATGTCTAGATGTTGCTGTAGGCCCTCTTTACTCTGTCACATTATTTAATAAGCCTGAATCTTAGTTTAAACAAAGTCATAAGTTAAGGGGTTGCCACTCTTTGGGTTTATTAACCTTGAGCTTTGGTTGGATTAGAGGGTTTTCAAGGTCCTGATTTATGACCAAGAGTAGTGTTTTAACAGTATTAGGCATCCTGAGTTTACTGCCATCCGATGGATTAGAGGAGCTTTAAGGCCCTGGCTTCTGACACAGACCAGTGTTTCAACGGTGTTAGGCATTCTGAGTTCACTGCCATCAGGTGGATCAGAGGCACTTTAAGGCCTTGGCTAATGACAAAGACCCGTGTTTTAACTGTATAGACATTCTGAGTTTACTGCCATAGATGGATTAGAGGCGCTTTGAGGCCCCGACTACCGTCAAAGACTAGAATTTTAATGATGTTAGATATTCTGAGTTTACTGCCATTAGGTGTTAGGCCTTCTAAGTTAACTGACCTTAGGCGTTAGGCTTCCTGCGTTTACTGACCTTAGGTGTTAGACATTTTGGGTTTACTGACTTTAGGTGTTAGATTTGGCTTTAGATAAGGGGACCCTTGATGTCTAGTCCCTCATGTGTATATCTGAGGGAAATATTTGAGACACATCTTCAGCAGTAGTTTACCCCAAACTCCTCGGGTGTTTCGGCCTTGAACTGCTACCGGTTCTTGGCTTGCTTGCATCTCCTCATTCACTGTACTAGCTTAGACCTTGGTGGTTTGTTTTCCGAAAACTTACCATCTTGTCAGTTTGTTGCCGAAAAGTAGACTAGTCTTTAAGGGGACTTATTTTGGTTTTCTGTTTATCTGCTCACTGGTATCCCGAGATCCTTGGATCTCAGCTTATAGCTTTTGATCAAGATATCCGACCTGCTGGAACCAACCTACAAGTGATGCTCAATCCTGATCTCGATTGTTGTTTCAAAGCATTGCTTGTTGCTGTAGCTAATAGCATTCCCTTAATTAATAAAATGTGGACATTACACCTTGATGGTATATCTTTTTTTGGGAGCTCACCATCTTGCCAGTTTTCTGTTCACTGGCTTCCCGGGTCCGCGAGGGACCCTTGGATCTCAGCTTATGATCAAGATATCTGATCTGCTGGAGCCAACCTTGGATTTTTTTCATCCAATCTGCTCTTCTAAGAATCGCAACCCAAACAGACATCATTCCCTTCCAGGAATCACCGGAGGGTGCAATTATTTCTGCTGTTCCTTGGCTTGCTTGCATCTCCTCATTCACTGTACTAGCTTACACCTTGGTGGTTTGTTTTCCAAAAACTTACCATCTTGTCAGTTTGTTGCCGAAAAGTAGACTAGTCTTAAAGGGGGACCTGTTCTGGTTTTTTGTTTATTTGCTTACTGGTTTCCTGGGTCTCGTAAGGGACTTCGGGTTCGTGGAAGTTTTATTGGCATGAAAAAAATAAATCTTACGTTGCCAAAGCACAGGAAGGTTAAATATAAACATTCTTTACAATCTAGGTTAATGAAATAAAAGTATATAAGAATCTATATATATATATATATCAATACAAGTAGAAAAAGAGCAAAGTATTGATTAAAGTTCTCAGTGAGAGTGACAGGATCCTGCCATATAGTGTCAGTTTGTGTGTGTTGTACAGTGTTTTGTTGTGTTGTGCTGGTCGTTCTCTTGTCATGACAGGATTTGACATATCTTGCAGCCAGGGTTGAGTTTTCTCCCAGTATGTATGAAATCTTGTCCTTTTGTTGAAACTGGCTGAAGTCTTTGTGGAAGTTTGTAAACTGGGGGAAGAATGTTTCTCTGATGTGTGTGTGTAGTTTGGACATGAGGTTAAAAAGTGCAGCTCTGTTTCCACTTGATTCTGTGTGCAGTGTGGACACAGTCGCTCTTCTCTTGGTGTCCATGTCTGTCTGTGTCTGCCCGTCTCTACAGTGAGCTTGTGATCACTGAGTCTGTACATGGTCAACACTTTTCTTTGTTTAGGGTCTGATACGGTTTTGAGGTATTCTGCCAGTTTATATTCTCTGTTTAATGACAGATAGCATTCCAGTTTGCTTTGCTGAGCTGTTGCTTCCGTCCAGTGTGTGAGATATTTTTCTTTTGTGTTTTTATGATTTGGTTTAGTCGGGCTGGGGTTTGGGGTTCAGTTTGGCATGTTTTGGGTTGTAGAGTTAGTTCTGATATGAGTTGGATGAGTGGGCTTCTCTCTGGGTTCAGCTCTTGATGGCTTAAGGCTTTATGATGGAGTGTCTCTGTATCACTGTTTTTAAGGTGAGTGTAGAATTGAATCGCTCTTTTTTGTATTTTAATTATTAGAGGGTATAGTCCTAGTTCATCCATACAGTGTGATTGGTTCTATAACTGATTGGATTATTTTGAGCCAGATTCCTGCTGGGATGTCAATTTTTATATTCTTTTTGATTGCGTAAAAAGCTCTTCGTGCCTTGTCTCTCAGGTCGTTCACAGCCTTGTTTAAGTTCCCAGTGTTACTTATGTTTATACCGAGATATGTGTAGTTCTGGATGTGTTCTAAGGGCATTTTGTTTAGTTTGAAATTGTGATGTTGGGTTTGACGACTGGGCCTTTTTTGGAATGTCATGATTTTGGTCTTTTTAAGGTTAACTGATAGGGCCCATGTTTGACAGAAAGTGTGCAGGATGTCTAGATGTTGCTGTAGGCCCTCTTTACTCTGTCACATTATTTAATAAGCCTGAATCTTAGTTTAAACAAAGTCATAAGTTAAGGGGTTGCCACTCTTTGGGTTTATTAACCTTGAGCTTTGGTTGGATTAGAGGGTTTTCAAGGTCCTGATTTATGACCAAGAGTAGTGTTTTAACAGTATTAGGCATCCTGAGTTTACTGCCATCCGATGGATTAGAGGAGCTTTAAGGCCCTGGCTTCTGACACAGACCAGTGTTTCAACGGTGTTAGGCATTCTGAGTTCACTGCCATCAGGTGGATCAGAGGCACTTTAAGGCCTTGGCTAATGACAAAGACCCGTGTTTTAACTGTATAGACATTCTGAGTTTACTGCCATAGATGGATTAGAGGCGCTTTGAGGCCCCGACTACCGTCAAAGACTAGAATTTTAATGATGTTAGATATTCTGAGTTTACTGCCATTAGGTGTTAGGCCTTCTAAGTTAACTGACCTTAGGCGTTAGGCTTCCTGCGTTTACTGACCTTAGGTGTTAGACATTTTGGGTTTACTGACTTTAGGTGTTAGATTTGGCTTTAGATAAGGGGACCCTTGATGTCTAGTCCCTCATGTGTATATCTGAGGGAAATATTTGAGACACATCTTCAGCAGTAGTTTACCCCAAACTCCTCGGGTGTTTCGGCCTTGAACTGCTACCGTTCTTGGCTTGCTTGCATCTCCTCATTCACTGTACTAGCTTAGACCTTGGTGGTTTGTTTTCCGAAAACTTACCATCTTGTCAGTTTGTTGCCGAAAAGTAGACTAGTCTTTAAGGGGACTTATTTTGGTTTTCTGTTTATCTGCTCACTGGTATCCCGAGATCCTTGGATCTCAGCTTATAGCTTTTGATCAAGATATCCGACCTGCTGGAACCAACCTACAAGTGATGCTCAATCCTGATCTCGATTGTTGTTTCAAAGCATTGCTTGTTGCTGTAGCTAATAGCATTCCCTTAATTAATAAAATGTGGACATTACACCTTGATGGTATATCTTTTTTTGGGAGCTCACCATCTTGCCAGTTTTCTGTTCACTGGCTTCCCGGGTCCCGCGAGGGACCCTTGGATCTCAGCTTATGATCAAGATATCTGATCTGCTGGAGCCAACCTTGGATTTTTTTCATCCAATCTGCTCTTCTAAGAATCGCAACCCAAACAGACATCATTCCCTTCCAGGAATCACCGGAGGGTGCAATTATTTCTGCTGTTCCTTGGCTTGCTTGCATCTCCTCATTCACTGTACTAGCTTACACCTTGGTGGTTTGTTTTCCAAAAACTTACCATCTTGTCAGTTTGTTGCCGAAAAGTAGACTAGTCTTAAAGGGGGACCTGTTCTGGTTTTTTGTTTATTTGCTTACTGGTTTCCTGGGTCTCGTAAGGGACTTCGGGTTCGTGGAAGTTTTATTGGCATGAAAAAAATAAATCTTACGTTGCCAAAGCACAGGAAGGTTAAATATAAACATTCTTTACAATCTAGGTTAATGAAATAAAAGTATATAAGAATCTATATATATATATATATCAATACAAGTAGAAAAAGAGCAAAGTATTGATTAAAGTTCTCAGTGAGAGTGACAGGATCCTGCCATATAGTGTCAGTTTGTGTGTGTTGTACAGTGTTTTGTTGTGTTGTGCTGGTCGTTCTCTTGTCATGACAGGATTTGACATATCTTGCAGCCAGGGTTGAGTTTTCTCCCAGTATGTATGAAATCTTGTCCTTTTGTTGAAACTGGCTGAAGTCTTTGTGGAAGTTTGTAAACTGGGGGAAGAATGTTTCTCTGATGTGTGTGTGTAGTTTGGACATGAGGTTAAAAAGTGCAGCTCTGTTTCCACTTGATTCTGTGTGCAGTGTGGACACAGTCGCTCTTCTCTTGGTGTCCATGTCTGTCTGTGTCTGCCCGTCTCTACAGTGAGCTTGTGATCACTGAGTCTGTACATGGTCAACACTTTTCTTTGTTTAGGGTCTGATACGGTTTTGAGGTATTCTGCCAGTTTATATTCTCTGTTTAATGACAGATAGCATTCCAGTTTGCTTTGCTGAGCTGTTGCTTCCGTCCAGTGTGTGAGATATTTTTCTTTTGTGTTTTTATGATTTGGTTTAGTCGGGCTGGGGTTTGGGGTTCAGTTTGGCATGTTTTGGGTTGTAGAGTTAGTTCTGATATGAGTTGGATGAGTGGGCTTCTCTCTGGGTTCAGCTCTTGATGGCTTAAGGCTTTATGATGGAGTGTCTCTGTATCACTGTTTTTAAGGTGAGTGTAGAATTGAATCGCTCTTTTTTGTATTTTAATTATTAGAGGGTATAGTCCTAGTTCATCCATACAGTGTGATTGGTTCTATAACTGATTGGATTATTTTGAGCCAGATTCCTGCTGGGATGTCAATTTTTATATTCTTTTTGATTGCGTAAAAAGCTCTTCGTGCCTTGTCTCTCAGGTCGTTCACAGCCTTGTTTAAGTTCCCAGTGTTACTTATGTTTATACCGAGATATGTGTAGTTCTGGATGTGTTCTAAGGGCATTTTGTTTAGTTTGAAATTGTGATGTTGGGTTTGACGACTGGGCCTTTTTTGGAATGTCATGATTTTGGTCTTTTTAAGGTTAACTGATAGGGCCCATGTTTGACAGAAAGTGTGCAGGATGTCTAGATGTTGCTGTAGGCCCTCTTTACTCTGTCACATTATTTAATAAGCCTGAATCTTAGTTTAAACAAAGTCATAAGTTAAGGGGTTGCCACTCTTTGGGTTTATTAACCTTGAGCTTTGGTTGGATTAGAGGGTTTTCAAGGTCCTGATTTATGACCAAGAGTAGTGTTTTAACAGTATTAGGCATCCTGAGTTTACTGCCATCCGATGGATTAGAGGAGCTTTAAGGCCCTGGCTTCTGACACAGACCAGTGTTTCAACGGTGTTAGGCATTCTGAGTTCACTGCCATCAGGTGGATCAGAGGCACTTTAAGGCCTTGGCTAATGACAAAGACCCGTGTTTTAACTGTATAGACATTCTGAGTTTACTGCCATAGATGGATTAGAGGCGCTTTGAGGCCCCGACTACCGTCAAAGACTAGAATTTTAATGATGTTAGATATTCTGAGTTTACTGCCATTAGGTGTTAGGCCTTCTAAGTTAACTGACCTTAGGCGTTAGGCTTCCTGCGTTTACTGACCTTAGGTGTTAGACATTTTGGGTTTACTGACTTTAGGTGTTAGATTTGGCTTTAGATAAGGGGACCCTTGATGTCTAGTCCCTCATGTGTATATCTGAGGGAAATATTTGAGACACATCTTCAGCAGTAGTTAACCCCAAACTCCTCGGGTGTTTCGGCCTTGAACTGCTACCGGTTCTTGGCTTGCTTGCATCTCCTCATTCACTGTACTAGCTTAGACCTTGGTGGTTTGTTTTCCGAAAACTTACCATCTTGTCAGTTTGTTGCCGAAAAGTAGACTAGTCTTTAGGGGACTTATTTTGGTTTTCTGTTTATCTGCTCACTGGTATCCCGAGATCCTTGGATCTCAGCTTATAGCTTTTGATCAAGATATCCGACCTGCTGGAACCAACCTACAAGTGATGCTCAATCCTGATCTCGATTGTTGTTTCAAAGCATTGCTTGTTGCTGTGTAGCTAATAGCATTCCCTTAATTAATAAAATGTGGACATTACACCTTGATGGTATATCTTTTTTGGGAGCTCACCATCTTGCCAGTTTTCTGTTCACTGGCTTCCCGGGTCGCGAGGGACCCTTGGATCTCAGCTTATGATCAAGATATCTGATCTGCTGGAGCCAACCTTGGATTTTTTTCATCCAATCTGCTCTTCTAAGAACAATCGCAACCCAAACAGACATCATTCCCTTCCAGGAATCACCGGAGGGTGCAATTATTTCTGCTGTTCCTTGGCTTGCTTGCATCTCCTCATTCACTGTACTAGCTTACACCTTGGTGGTTTGTTTTCCAAAAACTTACCATCTTGTCAGTTTGTTGCCGAAAAGTAGACTAGTCTTAAAGGGGGACCTGTTCTGGTTTTTGTTTATTTGCTTACTGGTTTCCTGGGTCTCGTAAGGGACTTCAGGTTCGTGGAAGTTTTATTGGCATGAAAAAAATAAATCTTACGTTGCCAAAGCACAGGAAGGTTAAATATAAACATTCTTTACAATCTAGGTTAATGAAATGAAATAAAGTATATAAGAATCTATTATATATATATCAATACAAGTAGAAAAAGAGCAAAGTATTGATTAAAGTTCTCAGTGAGAGTGACAGGATCCTGCCATATAGTGTCAGTTTGTGTGTGTTGTACAGTGTTTTGTTGTGTTGTGCTGGTCGTTCTCTTGTCATGACAGGATTTGACATATCTTGCAGCCAGGGTTGAGTTTTCTCCCAGTATGTATGAAATCTTGTCCTTTTGTTGAAACTGGCTGAAGTCTTTGTGGAAGTTTGTAAACTGGGGGAAGAATGTTTCTCTGATGTGTGTGTAGTTTGGACATGAGGTTAAAAAGTGCAGCTCTGTTTCCACTTGATTCTGTGTGCAGTGTGGACACAGTCGCTCTTCTCTTGGTGTCCATGTCTGTCTGTGTCTGCCCGTCTCTACAGTGAGCTTGTGATCACTGAGTCTGTACATGGTCAACACTTTCTTTGTTTAGGGTCTGATACGGTTTTGAGGTATTCTGCCAGTTTATATTCTCTGTTTAATGACAGATAGCATTCCAGTTTGCTTTGCTGAGCTGTTGCTTCCGTCCAGTGTGTGAGATATTTTTCTTTTTGTGTTTTATGATTTGGTTTAGTCGGGCTGGGGTTTGGGGTTCAGTTTGGCATGTTTTGGGTTGTAGAGTTAGTTCTGATATGAGTTGGATGAGTGGGCTTCTCTCTGGGTTCAGCTCTTGATGGCTTAAGGCTTTATGATGGACTGTCTCTGTATCACTGTTTTTAAGGTGAGTGTAGAATTGAATCGCTCTTTTTGTATTTTAATTATTAGAGGGTATAGTCCTAGTTCATCCATACAGTGTGATTGGTTCTATAAATGATTGGATTATTTTGAGCCAGATTCCTGCTGGGATGTCAGTTTTTATATTCTTTTTGATTGCGTAAAAAGCTCTTCGTGCCTTGTCTCTCAGGTCGTTCACAGCCTTGTTTAAGTTCCCAGTGTTACTTATGTTTATACCGAGATATGTGTAGTTCTGGATGTGTTCTAAGGGCATTTTGTTTAGTTTGAAATTGTGATGTTGGGTTTGACGACTGGGCCTTTTTTGGAATGTCATGATTTTGGTCTTTTTAAGGTTAACTGATAGGGCCCATGTTTGACAGAAAGTGTGCAGGATGTCTAGATGTTGCTGTAGGCCCTCTTTACTCTGTCACATTATTTAATAAGCCTGAATCTTAGTTTAAACAAAGTCATAAGTTAAGGGGTTGCCACTCTTGGGGTTATTAACCTTGAGCTTTGGTTGGATTAGAGGGTTTTCAAGGTCCTGATTTATGACCAAGAGTAGTGTTTTAACAGTATTAGGCATCCTGAGTTTACTGCCATCCGATGGATTAGAGGAGCTTTAAGGCCTGGCTTCTGACACAGACCAGTGTTTCAACGGTGTTAGGCATTCTGAGTTCACTGCCATCAGGTGGATCAGAGGCACTTTAAGGCCTTGGCTAATGACAAAGACCCGTGTTTTAACTGTATAGACATTCTGAGTTTACTGCCATAGATGGATTAGAGGCGCTTTGAGGCCCCGACTACCGTCAAAGACTAGAATTTTAATGATGTTAGATATTCTGAGTTTACTGCCATTAGGTGTTAGGCCTTCTAAGTTAACTGACCTTAGGCGTTAGGCTTCCTGCGTTTACTGACCTTAGGTGTTAGACATTTTGGGTTTACTGACTTTAGGTGTTAGATTTGGCTTTAGATAAGGGACCCTTGATGTCTAGTCCCTCATGTGTATATCTGAGGGAAATATTTGAGACACATCTTCAGCAGTAGTTAACCCCAAACTCCTCGGGTGTTTCGGCCTTGAACTGCTACCGCTTCTTGGCTTGCTTGCATCTCCTCATTCACTGTACTAGCTTAGACCTTGGTGGTTTGTTTTCCGAAAACTTACCATCTTGTCAGTTTGTTGCCGAAAAGTAGACTAGTCTTTTAAGGGGACTTATTTTGGTTTTCTGTTTATCTGCTCACTGGTATCCGAGATCCTTGGATCTCAGCTTATAGCTTTGATCAAGATATCCGACCTGCTGGAACCAACCTACAAGTGATGCTCAATCCTGATCTCGATTGTTGTTTCAAAGCATTGCTTGTTGCTGTAGCTAATTAGCATTCCCTTAATTAATAAAATGTGGACATTACACCTTGATGGTATATCTTTTTTTGGGAGCTCACCATCTTGCCAGTTTTCTGTTCACACTGCTTCCGGGTCTCGCGAGGGACCAAGGGATCTCAGCTATGATCAAGATATCTGATCTGCTGGAGCCAACCTTGGATTTTTTTCATCCAATCTGCTCTTCTAAGAATAATCGCAACCCAAACAGACATCATTCCCTTCCAGGAATCACCGGAGGGTGCAATTATTTCTGCTGTTCTTGGCTTGCTTGCATCTCCTCATTCACTGTACTAGCTTACACCTTGGTGGTTTGTTTTCCGAAAACTTACCATCTTGTCAGTTTGTTGCCGAAAAGTAGTAGACTAGTCTTAAAGGGGGACCTGTTCTGGTTTTTGTTTATTTGTTACTGGTTTCCTGGGTCTCGTAAGGGACTTCGGGTTCGTGGAAGTTTTATTGGCATGAAAAAAATAAATCTTACGTTGCCAAAGCACAGGAAGGTTAAATATAAACATTCTTTACAATCTAGGTTAATGAAGAAAAGTATATAAGAATCTATATATATATATATATATCAATACAAGTAGAAAAAGAGCAAAGTATTGATTAAAGTTCTCGTGAGAGTGACAGGATCCTGCCATATAGTGTCAGTTTGTGGTGTTGTACAGTGTTTGTTGTGTGTTGTGCTGGTCGTTCTCTTGTCATGACAGGATTTGACATATCTTGCAGCCAGGGTTGAGTTTTCTCCCAGTATTGTATGAAATCTTGTCCTTTGTGTTGAAAATGGCTGAAGTCTTTGTGGAAGTTTGTAAACTGGGGGAAGAATGTTTCTCTGTGTGGGTGTGTAGTTTGGACATGAGGTTAAAAAAGTGCAGCTCTGTTTCCACTTGATTCTGTGTTGCAGTGTGGACACAGTC